>JAAAKG020041782.1:0-18933 GCA_010014905.2 Druon quercuslanigerum
TGCACTTTTTCATGCAGGCTCTCGTGTTTCTATGGCTTCTTATGTCCCTTCTAACTAGGGTCTCATTCACACATTCTGACCATTCCTTCCGCGGTCTGTTTACCTTTTGAATAATTCAATTTACAAATTCGTAGATTCAATTTCTGTACAGTTATTTGTCTCTGTAGTAAAGTGTGAATTTTTAAACGGTCAAAGTAAAATGCACCAAAACTTTCTGTCGGTAATAGTATGGGAGTTAAAAAATCTAAATGGATTTAAAGGGATTTGTACAATATTTTAAAGGGCTTCAAGAAATTCAAGCGGGAGACATTTTAAAGTACGCATAGTCATGGATTTTAGAGGATGATGTAAGATTTGAAAAAATTTGAAATTCTGAAGGAGTTCCGTATATTATAAAGGAATCTAAATAAGTTTTAGGGATTGTGATGGATTTAAATTTTGTTTTAATATATTATAAGGCATCTCGTAATATTTCAGGACATTTCACGGAATTGAAATGATTTTAACAGATACTAAAAGATTTTTACAAGATTTTAAAGTTTAAGAGAAATTTCAATGATTTAAACGGATTTCACATAATCTTAAGAATTATATGCGATTGCTACAGTTTGTTAAGAATTTTTAGGGACTTTCACGGATTAAATTTGTTCCAAATGGATTTTCAGAGATAAGATACAATATGCAGAGAATTTATATGATCTTAAAGAATATTTACAACATTCAACAGATTTTTCGAGATTTCCCAAATTTTTTAAAAGAATTGACGCGAATTTAAATTATAGCAAATATTTCCCAGGATTTCACGAGTTTTTGTAAAGGGTGTACTCCAGATACAAAGAATTATTAACTTCTTGAATCTATATATTGGACGTATGTAATATCCAATATATCTCAATAATAAAATAAATAATAATCCAATAGCTGTTAACTCACTGTTAGCTGAGGCGAAGCTTTAAAAAAGGCAGTTCTAAACTTAAAAATACAAAACTTGTTATTGCCTACAATTTGAAAACATAAAATATAACCCCACTGAGCCAGAACGATTGACGCATTGACCAGAAACTGCTAAAATGACACAACCTCACCCATCACGATATTCAAATAGTGAGCAAAATATTTTATTAACTATCGAGAGCATTTTGATCAACGGTGTAAGCACTTTGTTCACCGGTGAATGCATTTTGCTCACAGGTGAATAAATTTAGCTCACATATGTGGAAGGGTTTTCTCATCGCCTTCAAATACGATATTAAAGGGGCCATTTCCGATGTTTGTAAACATTGACCAAACAAGGGGTTTCCACGTTTATGTAAAGGAAAAATAACTTTCGAAATTCCAGCTCTTCCATATGAATTTAGGAAGTTTTTGTAAATTTGAGAAATTAATAAATTAAAATGTTTAAATTACAGTACGTTTATAGATTATATAAAATTTAAAACAAAAATTTTTAATTTCTCAACCTTGGAAAATATTTGAAATGTTTGAAATAATGCAAATTTAATTTAATTTAATTTTGAAATGCAAGGGATTTTTCGAAGATTTTACTATACTTTGTGGTAAATTATGGCAAATTGTAGGTAATTTATGTGTATCCGTCGTTTTGTGTTGTTCGAATCTGACAATTGATCGCTTTATAATTTTTATTATTCGCCTCTTATGTAACTTTTTACTTCATATGGAATAAAAAGTACCTTAATTCCGTAGTCCGGGAAAGCTATTTTTCACGAATTTTTAATATACCACATTTTATTCCATTTAGCCCAAATGTAAGAGTTAAAATTGATTTTAAAAAAACAATAATCTAAAAACCCAATTTCTTTCACAAAAGTCCACATTGCATAATTGGTATGCTACAAGCGCTGTATCTCTAAGTGCAAAAAATTGGTGTGCTGCACACTGAATATGTAGTGGGATCTCCTGAACACGCGTTAATGACGTGTATCTTTGTCAAGTCAACTGACAGCTCGAAGGTACTTATTTGCTCCTAGCTGCCTCTCGTGAATCCTTACCGTGCAACGGGTGCATTAACCCAGCATGTTTCACCCCATAGGAAATGCAACCTTGATCCCAGAAAATCGGATATTGGCAAAGACTGTTTCTGAATTAGATGGTATAATATAGATTTGAAAATTATACTCCCCATTCCGTGAAATCGTTCAGGATCTTACATATATTAAAATTGATGATTTTCATTACTCGAAGATGCTCCTATCATTTATACGTATCAAAATAGGAAAAAAATGAATAATCTTCTAATAAATTATCTACACCCTTCTGAATTTTGTTTCGGTTCATGCTCCTATCAGTATTGTATTATTACCGAACATGTAATATGTTAAAGTAATAAGATGCATTTTTCAGACATTCTGTAAAGAAAATACTTTTTAAAAAATGCACGCATTTTATATGGACTGATAAATCGATTTCAAATTTTTTTTTATTAAAAGAAGCAAATGCCTAAGACATTTCTCGAGGTCGATTTAAATTTAAAACGTGAGGCAATAATAACACGTAATTATTTAAAAATAATTGGCTTTACAGTGAATTTGATAAATAAACATTGGTGATGCATAACTTGATAGTTGATTATAAATAAATGTTTGTTTAATAACAATGGTATGCTTATAAATAGTGGTAGGTAAGTTGAAATGATTTTGGATAGTTATTAAGCGACTTTTGTCATTAACACAATTTAAAGTAATATATAAACGCAAAATACAAAAATAATATATTCTTTATTCTTTCAAATTTTAATAAATAGTGTCACATTTTGAGAGAAATTTGAGGGTTTGAGTTACTTTGCGTATAAAACGTGGTTCGTTTGATTTTGTAGTGCTGTTTGAGTAAGCCCTATTGCCATTTTATGACAAGTGTAATTGTTGTTAACCAATTTTGTAAATAAGTTTCAATTTGAGCAATTGTTATTCAATAAACATGATTACTCTAAAGACATTTTTATAACAAAATCCAGAGTTTGAGCAAGACAGCTACTTCAACAGAGCATCTTTTGGATATCAGACTAACTTATTTTTGCTTAATATTAGCTTGATATGGACAAGGCCAACAGGGCACTTTAAAACAGTAACTGAAATTCTTAATAAACGCTTAAATTGTGCATTTGTGAATATAGTTTGCAACAAATGCAGAACATTTTCTATTTAAGAAACAATAAACAAAAATTCCGGAAATTCGCGGTCATTTTAGGAAATTAATGACATAGTTGCAAAAAATTAATGCAAATTTCCATAAATTTAAGGTGTCCAGAGATTGCTCTAAGAAATACAAAAATTTTCAAAATTTACGGATATTTATGAAAAATTGATAAATTGACGGAAACTTCAGGTTTCCAAACATTTTCGACATTTTCAGTAATTTATCAGTAATTTATGGTAAATTATCATTTTGAGTTTTTCCTAATCACTGCTCACTACTTACAATCAGTCTCTCAGGTTGCAAGTCTTCATGAAGCAAGTTTATGATTCCAGCAGTCCTGGAAAGTAATACTCAATCGGAATGCTCAAGCGCAAAAGCAAGAAAAAGTAATCTGGCTCTAACTGTGCAGGTGCCGCAGCTAAAAAAAGTATTTTTGCTCAAAGAGCGCAAGCGCAGCACCAAGCAGAAGTATTTTTATAAATGCTTTTTACCAGGGTTTTGGCATTACTCAGTTCCCACACGCAATATACATGCCTCAAAAAGCGAACATTTCGTGTATGCGTTACAAAAATAGGGTTCTCAACCATTACAAATTTCACTTCCTAAAAAGTTTTTTTTTATTGAAAATTCTTAGCTTTCTTCATTTAACTGAACATTTTTATTTTTGTTATTTTCATATAAGATAAAAAGAAAATGTATGGAAATAGTATAATGAGAGTAAAATAAATATGATTGTATGAAAAATTGCAAATTAAAATAATATAAAAATGGAATAAAATGAGATATTTTCTATTATTATTATTATATTGATAGATGAACACTTTGATTCAGCAGTGTTATTTCTGATTAAAACATTGCATAAGAAATCAGAATGTGCATAAAAATTGAGGCTTGATATAAATAAATTTAACTGAAAACTAGAATTAAAAAACTAATTGAAACACAAATTAACGGAACATGTAGGCAGCCAGAATTGAGCCGGATCTAACCGTGAGTTGAAATACTCTCCGATCGCGGTCCATGTAATATGCATGGATTGTTTTAAAGCCCTATTTCTCGTAATAGTTGAAAAGCGCATCTTAGTGCTTTAGCATATTACATTTACAAGTTTCGTAATTACCTATTACTAAGAGGAGATTCAATTCAAGGAAAACTATGAAGTTTGTACGTTCTCCTTCTAAAGCAAAATTGATCAAATCCAGAATGAGCATTTAAATCCCTGTTAGCAGTTCTTACAATTAATTTCAAATGAATCTAATTTAAATTTTCTGACTTTTTGGAGCATCTTCTAGGACAGATTCTAGTTACGTGATACTAGCATTCAATTACCAGCTTGGAAAGTCGTTACCAGAGGTCCTCCGCCTGAATGTCTCATCGAAGTTGAGACACGAACAGAGTGCAAGGAAGGATGTGTCTTGCTATGAGGTCGTTCCACGCGAAGGGGATCCATAGAAGAAGATTTTTCCAACTTCAGTCTGGATTTGGACTTAATTTTTACATTCTTATTGCAATTAGAATGTATTGCTTTAATGTAAACTTTGACGAAGTCGGTTTCCATAAAATCTCCACGTTTCAAGACTCCCTGAGCCAGAAAAAACGATTTTTACCAAGGTGTCTGTCTGAAGTCTGTCTGTCTGTCTGTAATTTGTATGCACGATAAAAGTTTGAACAATTTATCGTTAAGATTTTTTTTTGATAAAAAGAAAATTATCATAGTAGCATTCTCAATATCGAAAATTTAAATTTTGAGAAGGTACTGTTTTTATCTAAAACCTGACTTAGTCGATTTTCATTCAATTTTCGATTCCTGAGACAGAAAACGACTTTCAATAAGGTATATCTATTTGAAATACTTGAAAAGTCGAACAATTTATCCCTATTACTTTTTTTAAAACAGTTTTCTACGATTAAAACCAACATTATTTGACCAGAAGAATTAAAAAAGTTAAAACTTGCCTCTGCTAGAGAAAATTGGGATATCAAATAAATTTAATTTGTACATTTGTGACTCTTTCTTCACAAAAATATATTATATATTCCTAAGAATTAGAGTATTTTAAGACATCATTATAATAATCAGTCGCGGAATGTTAAGTACAACTTGTACATTTTTTCTCGGAATTTAAATTATATAAATATATATACGTACTGGGGCACTTCAAGTAAGGTAGAAGTATATGACTAAACGATCATTATTTTAAATATAATCTTTATTTAATTTTATCTCGGTGCTCTAATCCTAATTTTAAAAAAATGAGTGTTTAACTAATTTATCACGAAAATTTGTCAAGTTTCTTTACTTTTATTCAGATACTCTATTCACATGATACGAAGGCACAGAACAGAAAAATGTTATATAGTCAAAATGGAATGTAATGTGCCTCTAAAAAGTTAACTTTTGTCTTAGAAATCGTTCTGTTGCAAAGTTTAAGTATAATAAAAGAATTGTGTGGAAGGATTCTTGATATAACATGGAATGACCCACGTTAAATTGTCGGCAATAGGGCTTGTACATACTGACAAGTGAAGAGAAAACGTGCAGAGAGGTTGGAGGGCTCCGTCATCACTTTACTGGTTAACACGACTGCAGGCGAGATGGCGAAGAGAAATTTGCGGCTTGAACTTCCGGTGTTGGTGCACAGTCCTCCGGATACCTATTATCGAACCTCCATTCTCAGATTTCAGAACTAACAGCCTTGCCAAATAGGAGAAAAATAACTATATACTTTCAAAGTCTATAAAATATATTATATACTACACTTTAAAGTGAAAAATCTTTATTTACATTTTCTCTAATTGAATAAAACAACTTAACTAGTTTTCCCACTCATAAATTATGAGACTGCTTATTTCCTTTACAAAATTCATAAAAAATTATGCATAGCTATTTTAAAAACATAAATAATTCATTTAAGTACACGTTAATTGTCATAAACAATTTATATATACAAATACTTTTGCAGAGTTCACAGTTGTTGAAAACACTGATCAGATTTTATATCAGTTGGTGTCATTTTTGGATGACCGTTTTTAAAAATTATATGTTATATTGTTAAAAATGTTAAATATTATATATATATATATATATTTGTGTGTGTGTATGTATATATATTGGATATTATATATTTATAATATATTATATAGCAAATTATAATATACCTATGCCATTGATATTCTTATGAACAATTCTATGAAAAATTTTGAATTATGTTTTTTTCTGCAGTTATCGCATACACTTTGCAAGAATAATCATTTACTACCAAAAGTTGTTGAAACAATATATGTTAAACTGTTTATAACAAATATATCAAACAAAAATCCTAAAGGAACGTTCGTTCTTTAACAATTTCGTTTTTCTTCAATAAGTTCTGTCTGAACCAATAAGTTAATACTGATATTATATCACGACTAATTACCTAATAATTGAATGAAAAGTAGTTATAAAAAATTTCATGTGCAACTGCGCATGGGTTTTACTTATGTAAGTGGTTTTTCGCCAGATCTTTTTCAATAGTGAATCAGTATTAATAAAAAAAAAATATTTTTTTCATGAAAGCTTCTTGAAAGCTAGTTGATATTAATACTTCATATAAATATTATTTAAAAATTGCATGAATCATTTATGTAAGCACATTGTATGTGCTTACAGCAAAAAATTATGTTGTAAAATGTTACAACATCTCGTCAATAATAATATTGTTTATCATAATTTTTATAAAAATTGAATTTGTGGCAATTTTAATGTATTAAATATTTCTTCTCACTTATACCCTTCTTTCAAAAAAAATTAACTAACCGTGAAAAATCTTTCAAGAAGTTTTGATAGGAAAAACGATTTTTTCCCAATAAAAAATATTCATTTCATTCATTTGATTGTGAGTAGTTAAATCTTGAGTTGAATTGTAAGCATTTTAAAAACTTTTTATTGCTTGCAACAATAATGAGGATAACAAAAATCAGACAATTTGAAAGTATGTTTTAATTTATGGCTAGTTATTTGAGTTTAATTATGGTTTATTTTGACTTTAACTATTTCCTACATTAATAAATAGGCAATGTCCTTTTTATATTTTTCTAGTTTAAATAAATAATAGTAAAAAATTTAGTTCGAATTATGATATTTCTTCGTTAAGATATACAAAAATCCTATTTCCTACTTATTATGATACATAGCAATATTCTGTTGACATTTACTAACTTAATCGACTGACTCCACTCGCAAGTAAACTTAATGTTCTATATTTGCAGAGGTGAGGGACTAGTGTTTAGGCATCATAGATCCCACAAGATAATCAAACGCCTCTCAAAATTTAATACATTTCAAAGCATAAAAGGAAAGATATATAATTTTAATACAAGAAATTTTTGTAATTAAACGCTTAGTGACTACATTTCGTCATTAAATTAAAAATAGATTTTGACATCAACTCATATAAAAGCATAAAACTGTAATAAAAACTGGTTAAATCAGCCCCTAAATCCTGACATTTATTACCAATAGGATGATATGATGTCGATTTTGACTATAAATTGCTGCAACTACTGTATTAATTCCTCAGTTAGAAGCGAATAGAAATTTTAATGCGATCATGAATATCATTTTAGTGAGTTTCCTACCTTTTTTAGTATTAGTGATTTTAAAAGAGCTTATATCATATTTCTCGTCGTGCTGCATTCTGAATAACCAAATTCGTAGCTTTCACGTTTAATTTGTACGTAATAAACCTAAATATGTTCTACTCACAAAATTATTTAGCATTTTCATGAAAAAAATGAATGTATACTAAAATATGCATTTTAGCACATCCAGAGCGATACATTTACGGCCTGTCACCTTCAGCCATCAATTATGTCGTAACTTGCTTTAATATTTGATAGAACACTCTGAAGTTTCCCAATAATAATTCTGACCGTCATTCGTAACAGATGGTGCATCATTAGTAACTTTAATAGTATGAAAAGCTTTCAGTTCTTCCCATAAAATCTATTTTTATAATAATAATCATATCCATATTAGTAAGCAAGTCAAATTCTTGGATTAGCTAGAATAAAATTTACTTTACCAGTTACTTTTTCTCAACATCTACTGAATCAGAGTCTTGGGTAAGAAGGATGGCAGAAGCAATTGCGCGCCAGAACACCACGTGCTCATAGAACACTTAATGACAGGTATGACGAAAATAAAGCAGTTTCTGATTTAATTTTGCAGAGGTCCTGAAAGCTGGCAGTCATTAATAGCAACTCATCAAAAAAGTTTCTTCCGTCAAGGTAGAGACCAGGAAAAGACGAATGGGATTAAGGGAAATGCTTTTCAGGAAAAGTTTGAACTGACGAAAGATCCTATTCAACTTTCTCAAGGAATTGCCATTCCTGATGAATTGTGTAAGCGAAGTAATATTCTTCCAGAACTCACCTTTTAATTTTGATTGTCATTAACCTTGGGGGTGCAAATCCTATAAACTTGAATTTAGCGATTCCTGTGCTCCTTTATTAATGAAAAGAACGTCTTTATAAAAACAATTTAAATAAATAAATTGAGAATAAATATGACTGCTTGTTCATTAAATGTGTCCTTCTACAAAGAGGGGACCACATTGACGATCATAGTGCAGGGGCCATCCATAAATTGCGTTACTAATTTGTAGCTGGAGGGGATCTTTCCAAAAAATGTGGTCGATAACACGGGACGGGAGGAGGTCTAAGTGAAAGTAACGTTGCGAACCTAAATAACACTTACTGATACGTTTCCTGATGATGAAGTTTCAAAAGTTTGCAAATTTTGCGAAAGATAGCCCTGCAACGATTCAATTCAATAATAACTTAGTAAGTCTGAAAATCACATATTTCAAACTTCATAGTTTTTTCTCTATTATCCAATTTTTTCGTTTTCTAAAGAATTTTTTTTCCTGATTTAAAGAAATTTTTCTTTTTCCTCATTTCTTCGCTCAACTCTGAACTGAATTAATGGAACCTAAATTCATGTATAATGTCGAGAATTCGTGTTTTTTATGGAAAATTAATGTTCTTAGTTCAAAAGTAGTCGTTTTGTATGAAAAGCCATCTGTTTTGTTAAATATTAACTCCTTTTGTTTAAAATAAATATTTTTAATTATGATTTATAATTTTAGTAGAAAATTCGTATTCTTGATTGAAAATTCATTAATAAGAATTACTGAGAATTAATGTTTTAAACTGCAAAATTGACCTATTCTACTTTTGATTGAAAATTGATGTTTTTAATTTATAATTTATCGTTTATGAAAAATCCTTTCGTTGGAAATTCATGTATTTTGTAAAACAACATTTTTTGGGTAGACTATTAAACTTGTTGGTTCAAAATTAATTTTGTGTTACGAAGTCTGGTATCTTATTATTTTTAAATATTCTGAATTAATTATTGCAGCTTAATTACAAGCTTAGTTAGAAAGCTTATGGACGGCAGTTTTCATGGCAAACTATACTTCAATTTATGCTTTTTCACGTAAGATTATTTTTATATGCCGTAAGTGACTGGAAGTCGGTAAATTTTACATTCACCTAAATTCAAAAAATACACACTTATAGAGCACGTCAAATTTAGAGGAGCTTGTTTTAGAAAACGTTTTTTCTGTTCTAAGTTGGAAACTGCACTGGTGAATCATTTTTCAACCTACAGAATTTATGCTGGGCTTAATATATCGAATCCGGAAATATGCTCCTGTATGTAACTCGATACCGACAAATTTACAAATATAAACTGAAGTAGTAAAGTAACAAATTTAGTAGATCTACAAAAATTTTCTGTGTGAGCCAAAGGTTCATTGGATCCGTTTATTTTTTCAAGGATTATCTTGATTCTCAGTTTCACGGGGTCTCAAAACGTAGAGATCCGTTGAACAACTGTGGTGTCAAATTTCGGACAATTCTAATACTTTCTCGATCATAAATAATGAGAACGCAAAAAGTATTTTTAGAAATATCCTTATGTTTTTTAAAAGCCTGGAACATAGGAAATGAATTCGTCATTGCCATCTGCAGATTAAAAAAAATACGGCCAGTGCCAAGCGTACGAGATGTGCTGCCAATGTGGATGGATCGATCGTGCCCAGCAAGTTAATGGCGAATAGTCAAGTAACTCCAGCCCCACACATACATACACAAATGGAAATGGACTTTTAGTAAAGCAAATGATACTCGAGAGATGCGAAAAGGAATCGAATGCAGTAAAAGAAAGTCCTAACTTAGAATTCAACCAGAGTTATCTGTAGAGCATATAAATCAATGTATATGCAGAAAAATGCAACTGCAGCGACGAAGCTCTCGCGACGTTTCTTTTCTTTTTTTATCTTTCTTATCTTGTATATTCTAGCTCTTCTTCGAACACTTGATAACTTTAATATTCTGTCCTGACAATTCTCAAAAGAGACGTGCTGCAAATACTTTACAATGTAGTGTCGACATAACATTTTCTAGAAATTCACAATTTATCGACAACATATGCTACCACCCTACACGAAATTGTGATATGGTTCTGGCATCTGTCCATTTTTATCTGATGTGTTAAGAAACTTAAGCTTGAATCAAAACGTGATCGCCATTTTAATAAAATCATTTAAAATGATCGCTCATTGCAAAAAAAAAAATGTGCGGTTGGTGTCGGCCGAAGCCGAAAACTCGAACACGAATATAGATTGTTTCCAGCTTCTAAAATAAAATTACTGGATTTCATTCATCACGCATATGAAAAAATTGCTACTTACATATATTTTACACGTTTAATGTCAAGTTGGTAAAATGTAATTTTTTTATATTGAAGTCTTTGTGGGCGGGAAAAATAAGTAGAAATGAAGATTCAAGACAACAAGGTTAGAGCAAATAGAAGATTGATGAAACGATTTTATTCACAAACTCAGTTTTTACGAGAACAAAGTTGCAAATGGTGTCGGATTTTTGCCCATCCGGCGTGAGAACTTGTCACAGTTTTTTTTTAACTAGATTGGAAGAGTTTAGGATTCTGAGTAGAACTCCGCTTGTAGTGCCATACCAATAGGCTGAAACACGATTCTAAAGTTTTGTTAGCAAGTGGTTGTATATCTTTCTCGTAAAACACGGTACACTGTACACGTAGAATCGGCACGTTCGGATTACAATATCAAAACCAAGTGAAAGTTTTACTATCAACATCGAGTTTCCGCGAGTACGAATAGACACTGCAGTTCTCTTTCTTTTCGAACTTCCTCTATTTTGAGAACGAATAAGAGTCTAAAGGTATCAAAAGATTTTTTAACAAACCAGAATCCTAAATTATTTATGTTCTTTTTCTTATATCTAGTTTCTTATGGTTCCAGTATTGTAAATATTCTTTAAAACTTTAGGAAAAAATTTAAAACAGTAAATACTCTTTTTCAAACCTAATGCGTTTGTTCAACATAGCCTATTGCCTATGAAAAATTTTAACATAACGTAAAATTGTGTAAATGAAAAAACAGACACCCGGTGCTTTTTCGTTAGTTAATGATTTTTCCTTAAATTAACCGATTTTAGGCGAAGAATCTTATCATTACCTAAACCGGTGACAATTGAAAATCTTGACGATTCTAGTTTAAAAATGTTCATTTCCAGTGCCAAAAATAAAACAACCAAAAATTTAAAAAAATATTAGTTTTACTTTATTTATTTTATACTAGTTCTATACTTTTTCCAGTGAAAATCACTAACATAAAACATGTGTAATATTCTCGATAAATTTGTGGATAATTTAGAAGTTTTAAATCAGCTGCGCAGTATATATTTCTCATTTCATATATGTGTATCTATGATTTTTATTAGTAAAATGGATTATTTGTCAATTTAATTGTCAAAATGTCAAATTTAGGTTATCAAACAACTTTAAATCACAAAAAGCTAATCAGTTTTTTAACATTAATGATTGCGAAATTTTCAAGACATATGGTTAGAAAATTTTTTTTAATGGAGTTTATTCTTTATATAAAATTTTTAAAAAAAAGTTATACAACGACCGCAGGGTCCTATTAGTAGAACTTGCCATGTAAAAGTAACACTGGCTCCCAGTAGAACCTCAATGGCCACAGTGCACAAAGAAATCACAGCTACAGGCCGGCAAAACCCTTTGTTTTGCATTTTAAGAAGCGTCAGTGGCTCAGACGATAGTGCCTTAGGCTTCCATGCAGGCGGGCTGGGGTTCGATCCGTAAGTCACTAACAACAAAAATTTTCGTATGTACTTCAACCGGAGCTCCGATGCTTCGGAACCCATCCGGCGGTAGTTCCCCTCAGAAGATGCCTGTTACGTACCAAGGTGAAGGACCCATGTTGAAGGGACCAGCCTTGTTGGGGGTGTCGAAGTCAATTTTTGAAAGACATGAAAATGAGTCAGCGATCTCTACGCTTGAGGTACCTACGTTGAACTCCTGCGCTTGAGTCAGCTATGGAGGACTCTTGCACGAAGCTCGCTGGGTGATTTCCACTAGTGAATACACACATACACGTTCACTAATACAACCGATCGGGACAGCGCGTCGAATATGTGCATCTAACTTACGAACTCAGAGGGATCGGTCCGTCCACCCTAGTCCACTAGGGAGGCTGCCGGATAGCATGGTGGGTAAGGGCCACTTTGCCACTTACAAACTAGGACGTCATTTTCTGGGCGTTAGGTACGCGCCGGGTACGTAACAGGGATATTTTCAGAACCTTCGGTAATAACGAAACCCACCGAGATCCAAAAGCACTCGGCGAAGATGGCCAGATTCGGAGTACTGCCATTTGAGAATAAACACAGGTGTGGCACAATAGCTCGAGTTCCAGCGGGGATGAGGAGCTCAAGAGCCCTCCCGTCCATATTACAACTAACTAACTATAGTAACTTCTTTTCATTTCTCTTGGCAGTGATATTTGTATCAACTGGTGCTGAAAATTTGATAACGAACATGGTTCGCTTTTCGAAGTCAAGAAGAACTATATAGGCCTCAAGTGCACAACATAAAAAATGGTCGAGACTTTAAAGCTCCAGTATACTTGGCACTTATTATTTCTAAAATTGGCTCTATTCCTGTTTAACCGATTAGCGGAGTGGTATTAAGACTAATGCTGTAAGAGTGACAGAGATGGTTATAAATCACTCTTATTGCTGCATTGTTCTTTTGGTTGCAAGTCGTTCTTGCGTTAGTTGTAGCAATAATCAGAAATGTCTTGGATCAAAATGTGGCAATGGTATGCTAAAGTGGTAATGACACCATCTTGATAAAATTAAACCCTCCGTGCCCAACTCCAATCTGGGCAATTTAAAGCAAACATTTCTTAGCTCTAACGATATTGGCTAAACCTTTACATTCCTCTGGAAGATGTCACGTATCCTCTTGTCGAGGATCTGTTTACGGAAGCTTTTCTCCTGTTCTTTTTTAGGTACTTGAGATGGATAATTATTGATGCAGTTTGCTCATGCCTGATCCTGAAGTCAAGTCCAAGTATTTCAGCAGATTCCTCTGCTGTTTTATACGGAAGAACTCCGTTGCCCACTCCTTCGTGTTTCCGGACCATTTTAAGAAGAAAGTCTTGTCCATTTGAGACTATATGTGCTTAGCCCATAATAATCCTGTTGTGAAGATATTCCAGCCCTTCGTCCATGTAAACACTCTAAATGAATAAAGTAGTACCTAGGCGGCATGCAAATTTATTGCAAAGAGAGTCGAGATGAGTCAGAAAAAACTATACATTTTCTCTAACCAATCAGCTCATCGTTCACATCACAGGTTCTGCAGTTTTTCTACTTTATTTCAAAATGCATTTCATTTTTTTATTTCAAATTTTAGCTTACTGGATTGAAGCTTCTAATGTGTCCCCTAAGGGGTGTACATTTTTCTTGTACCTTATTCCCTATCCTTTATACACCTCCCACACACTTAGTTGGTGGTGGGAGGCGGACCTACAGTTTAAGTTGGGTTCCTAACCATCAAGAGCAATAGCCTTAAGTACTTAGAGAACCTTTTTCTCTAGAGGTACCAGTCCCACAACTCTCCGGAGATGAACCCCCAACATTAGGGTAGTCGGCATTGTTGTCGGACACATTGTCAGAAGCCCTGTGCATTCAATTGGTTTTAGCTGCACTTGCAGCTATGTTTGGGATTCATAATGTTTTTCGGACGTGGGAAAAGGTTTTGCCACCCTGGATCATGTATATGTGACTGCTTATTTAGTTTGACGCTATACTAGGGGGTAACCCTTGGTTCAAGTTTTTATCCACAACTCGAACATTCGTCCAGTAGCCTGGTTAAAGTCTTTCCAATTTTCCCCTGTTTTAAGGAGTTTTCTCTATTTCCAATTTCAGTCGCTTAGGTGTAAACTTAAATAATATAACTCAATAAGAATATCCAAATATTTGGAAAACTAATTCATTTTTATTTAAAGGTCTGCATCATAATATATTTTTGACTCAGAATTGATTTTTTTTTTGTTAAAAATTCTACTGCCTGGTTAAAGATATACTTCTTTTTAATAAAAGCTCTTGCATTTCATTGAAAATGAATTGTTTTATCCTAAATTGCGCTAATCTATTAGTGGTTGAAAGTTGATTGATTGCAGTTGAACAATTATTTCTGCATGGCAAAAGTTTAAACCTTTTTGTTAACAAAACCAACCACTTATTTGGAAATTCATCTTTGAAAGCTGAAAATTCAAGAATTTGGGGATAGTGTTCGTATTTGTGACATCACCCTGTGGAAGTCAAGGTTTGTTTAATGATCTTAGAAGAGTTAGGGCAGACATGGAACGTCAAACTGAAAACAGGAATAATATTTACTAGCTTTATGTACTTTTTTCGAAGATGGTACATTCAACTCTTCTTCATTTCGTACATCAAATTTCGCCGTAATATTTCCCAACAGGGAAATTTCGTAGGTTGATTAATGAGATTAAAAAAAGTTCTTTTCAAAAAACATTATTACTTATACGTAAATCACACATTAAGAATTGTAAAATTTCAAATAGATCTTTTGCATAATTAGTAAATATATTTTATGATTTTCGAGAATGGTTCGAAATTTCCTCTATTAACTTCTTACGCAGAAAATTTAGAACACACCAGGTCGAATGTCTTCGAGAAGCGTCTTTTTAGGGCAAAGACTTTTCTCTTTCTGTTTAATGTCCCTTCCGGAAACAGATGGCCTTTTACTGAGCGAGGTAAGATCAGGTCGAGAACACCATTTTCTGCACGGAGTCAAAAAAAACCGTCTACAAAAAATTCCTACAGAATCTTTTCTCTCTTTAAATCCTTAGGAAGTACTTTAAAATTATATAAATCTCGAGGATTAATGGATTAAAAGAAATATCACTGTTTTAAATTAACTTGGTTTAAGAAATATTATATTTTAGTTTCAAGTTATGCTTTGATTTTTTTGAAAATTTAAGTCTATTTTTTATGAAATAAATCGATGGGTTCTACGCAGAATAAACTATCTTTTCGTTACCGTGAAGAATTAGGCTAACTTCTTTTTGTATGAAAATTAGTAAACACGTAGAAATGTTTAAAAAAAATATTTGAAAATTTCTTGTTTTCAAAGTTAAAGGAGCCTAAATTCCATTACAAACTGTAATGCAAAATATTGGAGTTTTGAATTCGTAGGAAATGTTTCGAGAAATAATGGGTTATTTATTTCTCCTGAAAACTTAGCTAAATAAAGTTAACCTAACTCTTAACGGTAACGAAAAGATAGCCTATTCTTTGTGGAACCCATCGAAATGATTCATATAGTTGATTGAAATCGTTTAATATATAGTTAATAAAATACTATATATAATATATATCATAATATTGCTTGATATAGATCATCTCTGATTAAATACGAGAGAGGCGCATTGGGGGGAGAGAAACAGATTCCAGTGAATAAAGTTTTGCGGTAAATCTTCCTAGAGTAATTAAAGAGAATAGAAACCATTTTAAGAAGTTGATAAGTACCTAATGCTTTTCGTGGATAATTAATTAATGAAGAGAAATCAGTTATATTAAGAAGGGTCTTCAAATGCATTCTAGGGTTGATTTTTAAGGACGATTGAAACCGAAGAGTAGGTTTTTTACATAAAGCAACAATCGTAAATTTGGGTATCTTGATTTAAACAAATACAGTTTCAATTACCAAACAAAAAATCGAACGTTCAACGAATCCGTTCAAATTTCAACCAGATAGTTGAAGTTTGAACCAGGAAACCCTTATGAAAAAGAAATATTGGTAAGTATTGGATCAAATAGTTTTTTCGCGAACACTTGATTTTCAACCAATAATCAAATCGTTAAATTTTCAGTAAAACAAATCAATTTTCAACTAAAAACTAAACTTTAAACGAAATAGTAGAATTTTTAACCCAAGGATATGAATTCTGGAAGGAAAAATATGATATGAGTAATTTGTAAAGTTAAATCACTAATTTACGCTTGTTAAAGAATTTCTAAATTTTTTTATTAGAATGGATAATTTTCATGTATGATATCAAATTCTGCACTAACATGTCCCACCCTACATCATAAATCTTCACAAAACCTCTTAGCCATCTCCCTGGTAGTACGAGATACTTTTTGAGCAACCCCTAATCAATGAAACAAATGATGCCCGATCTACGAAAAAATATAGGAAACAATATTCCTGCTCATGATTCCTTACACAAAACTAAAGACAAACTCAATATTCTTTTCACAATACATAGGAGACATAGTATTCCTGATGGAACTAAATAAGCGTCGCATGCGTACATTCTCCTACACATAAAAAATCTGATATTACCCTGAAACTTAGATTTGAAAATTCCGGATTTATGATATTCCGAGAATTAATGTCCTGGGGAGCTTCAGGATGAAGGGGATCAACGGGATCGTGAGAGAGTCGGTGATCAGTCATGCGTGACAAACAGCGTAAGGGTACTTCTTCCAGATTTGGGAATTACGATCAAGGGCACTGCAAGCCATGTCTGAAACCGTTCTTCATTCCAAGTTCCAGTGTATAGTCAGAAAAACTTTTTTTGGTAGGTTCATGTATACAATAATTTATAGCGCCACCATTATCTATGCAATTTAATTTTTTTTTTCGTTCGGAAGTAAATAAATAACATTACTCTGAGTATTATTTTGGCAAACAACAAGCAAAAAATTCAAGTAATTGAGCTGCTAAATTATATTAAAATTTGATAACTCAGTCAAATATTAACTGATTATAATTTTTTTTAAATCATTACTCAAGCTATTAATTGTACTTTCAATGTAGAAGCAGAAATAACATACTGAATTTCAATAAATGTCATCAAATTGTTGGTAATTTTGGAAAAATTTGAAAACAATAAGAAACTTGGATACAGTTTATTCGTGCTTTTTGAAACTGAAATGGGGGTGTCAAATAAGAAATTTAGGTTTTCGACAAAATGGAAAAAAGAAGTACTGGTTGTTAACTTTTTGTAAATTTAAGTATGGTCGCCCCACAAGGAATGCTCACGGAATAATATCTACGTAGTATCCCACATAACAGTTCTGTAAAATTCGTGCTTAAAATGGTATTTTTTCAATTTTCTCTGGATAAATTATTTTCATTCGACAATCGACAAACTTCCAGGAATTTTTTAAATAACTGAGAATTCTCAAAATAGTTATTGCTTTTTTAACTAATTTTGTTCTGCCAGTAAATCGTGAAAAGTTATTAATACTTGGGAAAAATGATACAGTTGATGAACTTTAAGATGAATATTTATTATATAATATTATTGGTAACTTTTTAAGAAACTTTTATTTGCTTGAACAATTTTTTTTCTGCTAAACGTGAAAATTTGATATTTTCTGGAATTAAGGACACAGATCATGAACGTTGAGAGTAATAAACATATACATACCTACATATTTCTTATATTGGGCCATTATTTAAAAAAATCCTTGTTTAAAATGTGAAAATGTATTATTTTTTTGTATTTTGAAATTGGAAAATAATCAATTTTTTCAAGAATAATTTTATGCATATAAACATGAAAAAATTCAATCATTAAAAATAGATTTCCATACTATCTCACTTTTCGGCTCATTAGAGACATAAATATCAATAGAAAAAAGAGGGAGAAAAAGGGAAAGAGTCAACCAAAAAACCAACCTCTCACTCTTACTCTTTCTCCGTCCTTTTTATACTACCTGGGGACCAACATGTTTCGAGGTCAATTTAGACCTCCTCGCCAGGGAAAAATTTATAGGATAAACTAAGGTATAAAATAAAAAGATGATATAACCTAAAAATAAAGTATTTTAAAGGATATTCACTGAAAAATTATTAATTCGAATATAGTCTATATGTTTATTGAGAAAAGATTGTTAAAAAAACGGTTCATTTTTTTCATTAAAAAATTAGCAGTAAATTATTTATATCTAATTAATGATTCCATACCATACTTTGTTATATAATTATAGATCGCTATTCAAATTAATGGCTTTATGAAACTACTTTCATCTTTTTATTAGTAATTATGTAAAAATGAGTTACTCTCTGTGTTTATTAGAAAACTGTTTTAAAAAGCACACTACATAATCCTGTCACAGATTCAGATGATTATAATAAATAACAATTAAAAAACTGTTTTAGAAACACACACTAGATAATCCTGTCACTAACTCTGATTGTTAAAAACACTTGAACAATTCTATTTAATATATTGTGTTTGAACTTCAAATAATTAAGAATGAGCATGAACAGAAAAGAATTATTTTCAATGTGCACCGTGTAAAATCTCGACGTAAACTAACTTCTTAAACCAAAAGTGAACT
>JAAAKG020041793.1:0-18931 GCA_010014905.2 Druon quercuslanigerum
AACTCTAACCAAAAATGTCTTCGACATGTTGGACTGTAACCATCTTAAGCCTGTGACAACATTTTAATTTTATAATAGAAGAAAAGCTCTAAGAAAGCATCCAGGGGTGACTTTTGTCACTTACAACGCTTGCGGCCGCTCGTAATTGTATACCTACTGCATTATCGCAGGAGGTTTGAAGCATCGTATTAGAATAACTAATAACATCCTGATTTCATCAGTCAGTTGACTTAGTCCGTGGCTATGATATATAACCGGGTGCACCCCAATAAAAGTTAAACTAAATAGAATAATAATAATGATAATTGTAAAGTTTTGTTTTCAATTGTTAAAATATATATATATATATATATATATATATATAGTGTATTGTTATACTACTTCAGGATCTGAAGTGGATACTGAAGAAAGGAGTGCAGCGGTCCTGCCAAAATACTGAAAAATTTAAATAAGACTGCAGCTGTTATCTATGGAGACATAGAAAAATTCGTGTCTGATAAATTGCAAAGAAAATTTGTTTTAACAGGCAAGGCGAAATCCAGCAATCGAAGATTAGCTTATGAATTGCAGAAAAAGTTGCAACAAGTAGGGAGATTGGAAAAGAGATTCTTTGAAACTTTCCCTGAATGGCAAAACGTCTTCTTGCCGCTTGAAGAAACTGAAGATAAACAGGAATTAAGTGCAACAGTAGGATCGCCTACAGGTAGACCCACTTTAAAATTTACAACAGTCAGTGATAAGGACGAAAAAAAGGCAGACTAAGGACTTAAGATCACAGGTAATCGTGGAAGAATTGTCCTATGCTACCCAAATGAGCCTTCGATCGATGGGAAAGTTGGATGCAGCAAAAGTCGTTGATGATGTCGCTTTAGGAACTCCTTCGAAAGGCAGAAAATATAAGGCATCATTCTGTTCTATTTCTGAGAGCACTCGCTATCCTGATTCAGCTGTTTCACTAATTGGAAAGCAAAGGTGATCAAAATCACAGTATCAGGGTCTTCGAAATATTACTAAGGAAAACTATTGTAAGTTGTATTCGCCGTATAAATCTGTATATGAAGCTAAACTCAAATGCTATCCTTTGAAATCAGATATAATTATAACTGAACCAAAGCAGAACTTAATGTCCAGGCTCTTCTTGATCATACCATTGACCGTATTCTGTCGATTTAAATGGAGGTCATAAAGACTTTATCCACGGGAAAAATTAAAAATTTAACTTTGATTTACAAATAGGGTTATGATGGCACCTCAGATCAGAGTAGACACAATAACAAATGCAAAGACTGTGGTATGGAAAAATCCTAGACCTTCATCCCCTCGTTTTTGTAGACCTCTTAGAATTCAATTTCTTCATGGGAATACTGAAGCAACCGTAACTGAGATTAATAATATTAATGAGCATGTTAATAAGCTTGTCCGCTTCCAAGATAATGTAGATACAAAAGAAAGTTCTGTTTCTTATGAAACATACGGATTGTCCACATTGCATGTCTGGATTAGGTTTTTCGAGTGTTGTTTGCATATATCATATAGACCAAATGTGAAAAAATGGCAAGTTCGCGGTTGTGAAGATAAGGAGGAGGTACAGACGCGTAAAAAAATATACAAAAAGGGTTTCGTATGCAGTTAGGTCTAATAATCGATCAATCAAAGCCTGGTTTTGGTAGCACAAACGACGGGAACACTGTTCGACTTTTTTTTGAAAATGCAGATATTTCTGCAACTATAACAGGATTTGATAATAAGATTCCGCGTTATCTTGCAAATGATTTCAAGTGATTTCAAAATATTAATTTAATCAGATTTCAAGATTACGCTTTACAGACAGCTCGTGGCTTTGTGCAGCTATATCCATAGTATTAAATGCCAAAATCTGTACATGAACTTCTTATTCATGGGGCACAAAGAAAAAGTTCGTCATCGTTACCTATAGGAAAAATGTCAGAAGATGCTCAAGAATCCTGTAATAAATATATCAAAAGATTAAGAGAATATTTTACCCGAAAGTAAAAAGTTCAATTCGTCGCTACCAGAATCAGCTACAATGTTGATTGCGCCTGATTTCGAAATTTCGGAGATTTCCTCTCATGAAACCAGGGAGTGTTCAGACTTTGTATCTGAATCTTCTTCTGACGAAAATTGAAGAATGTCATTTTTTATATATCTTTTACTTCTAAGTCTTTTAATAAATATATTTCAATAATTTAGATTTTGAATTTGTCTTCAGTGGCCTAAAAAAAAAACCTCATATCGATTAATATTAGAATTAAATATGAATAGGTATCTCGTCCGACATATTGGACCCGCCATTTTGTTTTTGGAATTTTTAACATCGGATTCGTAATCAGCAACCTCGAAAACCCCCTTATACCAATTTTTAAAAAAGTTCATTATATATTTAGCATATTCGTCCGCCATATTGGATCCACCATTTTGTTTTTTGAATTTTTGACATCGGATTCGTAATCAGTGACCCCAAAAACCCTAAAACAAGAAGATTTGGCCCATTTTCTGAACATTTTATACTTTTGGCTAGCCTTTCTGGATTTGGTCCCACTGTACGATACTTCGAAATAATTTTACACCGGCTCGATGACCATCCGTTGTCAATTTTTAAAATGAATTTTTTTTGAAAATGGTTCAAAATTGAGTCTTCTTGATTTTTCTCAGAAAACCCCTGGCATGTACCTTTCATTGAGGAGAGTATCAATTTAAACAAAAAAAGCAGGCCCAAAGGTTCTTTAGAAAGCGGACGTAAGGATTTGTATTTGGAGGGTGGTTTACCGCGAGCGGATTTCGTGTGCGCCCGGAAGAATTTCTTGGAAGATAATATGCCCACCAAACTCAAGCTCTGAAAACCCCCCAAATCTACACATCCCGAACCCTTACACCCCGAAACCACCAACATCAAGCTCTGCACAAACCACAAACCCACCTACTCCTTTAGTCTATGAACCCCAAACCCACCTACTCCTTTAGTCTATGAACTCCAAACCCACCTACTCCTTTAGTCTATGAACCCCAAACCCACAGAATCTTCAGGCCGCAGAGCATGCTTTATACAATGGTTCAAGCTCATGGAGCGGCTAATTCGATAGGGATTAAGGACCGGCGTGAAGTCAGAAATGGGTTTGGAACCCGATCAATACGGCTTCCGCGAGGGCAGGTCATGGTGGTGGAAGAGGTTACAGACCAGGTTCATAAGGCCGGGAATGCGCCACACGAGAGGTGGGACATATGCGCGATCGTCGTGCTGGGCGTAAAAACTGATGTAAATTGGGAAACGTACCAGAATACCTATGCAATATCCTGGAAGATTAACTCCGAGACAGGATACTCTGCTCATCGGAGTGTTAAAACCGATAATGCTGTACGGAGCTGAGATCTGAGCGAACGCTGCGGACTTCCAATGCAGGCAAAAACGTCTTGCTTCGGTACAGCTTGCTGGCGCTTTGTGAGTTTGCTTGGAGTCATACCCATAGATATGCTCGCCAGAGAAAAGCGTCAGAAGTACCGTGACATGCGCAGAGGTGTTCGAGGTGACGATAACGACCGCCAGGCGGCGACTGTGAACGAGTGGTAGTTGCAGTTGGACCGAGGGGAAAAGGGTCGTTGGAGGTACCGGCTTATACTGCAAATCCGGCCATGGTTGGATCGGATCCACGGTCAACTAACGTATTGCTCAATGTCAGTGCGGGGATTTCAGCTCTCTGCTATTGTGACTCGTCAAAGGTAGGGGCGAGTGATGTCGCTGCCCACAAATCCTAAGCTCAAAAACCCCAATTCTACGCACTCAGTGTACCCAGCGGAACTAATAGTGATATGTAAGATTAGTCTCTGTATTTTTACAACTTTATTTTGTAATCTTAAACCCAAAAGCCTTAAGGCAATATTTGAATCTTACTTTAAGCGTTACCCAGAAACAACGGCGTGGACGTAGTAAGTTTTTTTTCCTTCGGGGTGCTTGTTTAACGTGAGTCCCCTTGTCTCTGACGACTGGGGTGCTTTTTTAACGTGACTCCCCTTGTCTCTCACGACTGGGGTGCTTTATCCTTTTTTCCATAGTGTTTTTTTTTATTTGCACACGATCTTCGAAACGGTTTTCTTTTGTTTTATTTTAGTTTCACGTTAGAACTTCAGCAGTAATCTGCCATCATATGTTCGTTCCAAATACCCTGATATCTTTGTTCCATAACCTTAACATCCTGATGAAATCTTTCACCTTGCTCGTCACTTTAGTCCCAAAGATTTTCTGGTAAAAAATCAAGATAAGATATAAAACAATATTTTTTAAACCTTTTAAAGCAGCAAGTTCAAAAGTTGTCATTTTGTTTGGAAACTCCTTGTCTTTTAGAAGAGTTTTAATAAGCTTTAATAAATTGTTAATTTAAACTTAGTTTTATATCTAATAGTGGTTAAAGTATTCTTGAACTGCTTACTAAAGGATAATTTAAAACATTTTTTGAACTGGGTACCAACCTTTACCGAATCACCTAATCTTTTTTTACATCATGATTTTGAGGATCAAGACTATACCGTTCACATAGGAAATAAGGGAATTTAACAATCCCATTCTGTTGTCCAAGAATTATGGTTATTATTTTCAAATCGTCACATTTTTGCCAGTCATGTCCATCATATTTTAGTTTAAAAAGCATAATTCGAATATCATCTTCGCTCTCTTTCAAACGTCTGGAATAAGCTTTAGTAAGTAAACTAATCGCTCTTCATGAGAGAAATACTTTCTGAAAGGATCATCTCTTTATCTATAAAATGTTACTTTACTTTCTGATTCAAGAAGATTTTTTCTTGAAGTCTGGATGCGAGAAGTTCAGCGTTTTATTTTGAGATACCTCAATCTCTCATAAGATCATTATTAACATCAGATGTACAATATTAGATCTGTTCTTTGAATTAAAAACAAAAGTAGAAGTTAAACAGAAATAACAGTCGTCTTCATGATTTCCAGGCTTTCACCAAATCATTGGAAACATAAAGCGTTTCTTCCTTTATCTCTCTTTCGCCACTGACTAAGAAATAACGCACAATAAACACAAAGTATTCAGTATCCAGCACTTCTTGACATCAATCATAGCATTTGGATAGCGAGACTTATAAATATTTTTATAATGATCTAAAACAATCTTTCGGTATTTTTCAATACAAATTCTCCACAAACAAAACAGAAATCTTCTGTATTCTTCAAACTATTTTTTTAGTCCAAGAGTATTGCGTAATCTAAGCTTAAGAAAAAATTAAGTCTAAAGAATTCAAACCAAAATACCCCAAGTTTAAATTCACTGCTATAATACAAAACAAGATACTCACGTTTGACTGTAACTATGGACGATAAACAATTTACGGTCAACTCAGACGATATACTGCGGAGATAAAATATTTTCATGTACATTTTACGACAGAAAACTAATACTCTATTTTCAATCAATTCGTCAAGAATAATACAGATTAGAGAAGATTTAAAGGCATACGATTTTTGGGCTTCATACTTGTGGGCTTAAGCTTGGGGTTCAGGGTGTATTAATGTATGTTTGGGGTTTCTGGGTATTTAGGTTTATGATTCGTGGGTTTCTTGTTGTTGAGTTTGTGGTATTTGGTTGTTGGGTTCTAAGGGTTTGGGGTTTATAGATTTAGGGTATGTGGGTTTAAGGTGTGTTAGTATGCAGTGTATAGGTTTGAGGTTCGTGAGCTTGGAATTTAAAGGTTTAGGGTTTAAGGGTTCGGGTTGTATAGATTTAGTCCGTGTGAGTATAGGGTGTGAGGGTCGGGGTTGGTGTTCTTGGGATTTGTGAGTTCAGGGTAAATAAATTTAGGGTGTGAGGGCTTTGGGGTTGGTGGGATTAGGATGTGTGGATTTGAAGTGAGTAGATTAAGACTGTGCAGGTTTGTAGTTCGTACAGAGCTTGCGTTTGTTGGATTTAAGGTGTAAGGGTTTGAGGGGTGTGGGTTTGTGGTTTGTGTAGAGCTTGAGGTTGGTGGGTTTGGGCTGTAAGGGGTCTGGGTGTGTAGATTTGGGGTTTTTGCAGGGCCTGAGGTTGGTGGGCTTGGGGTGTAAGGGTTTCTGGAGTGTAAATTTGGGTTATGTGCGTTTTGGGTTTGTGGGTTTGGGGTGGGTGAGTTTGGGGTTTTTGAGGTTACTTGAGGTTTGTGAGCTAAGGGTATGTAAGTTTGGGGTTTGCAGGCTTGGAATTGGTGGCCTCGAGTTTTCTGGGTGGTAGAATGAAGGAAGGATGGATGAAAAAGTAAAGAAAAGAAGAGTGAAAAATATGTTAATCTGACGTTTGTAAATCTAAAGCTTTTTAGCCTATTTCTTTTAATTTCCTCCAAATTCTGACGTGCTGGCACAATTCTGCGACCGGATTTGAGTTCAGCGACCAAAAAAAATGCAGTACACCTATTTAGGTACCAGGAAACCACCTTATGCAGGGGGGTTTTATTTTCGAACAACTCAAACTAACCCAATAACCAGATTTTTTATATAAAAAAATGTACAGATTTTGAGTTATATTGAAAAAGGTCAGAAATACGCGAAAATTGATAACATTTTCAGCGATTGCTAAAAGCGATGGTCCTCTGCTATCACGGCCTAAACCATTAAATAAATTTTCAAGAAAACAAATATAAATTTTGAATTATGTCGAAAACGGTGAGAAATACATAAAAATTAATTAAATTTTAATGATTTTGCAAAGGAGTTTTATTATCAAACAAGTCAAACTAATACAATTAGAAGATTTTAATATTTCTAAACAATAATGAAACTTTTAAATTATATCGAAAACGATCAGAGACACATGCAAACTCAGCAAATTATAAAGAACTAGAATGTTTGCGACAAACTCAAACTAGGTCCGAACAACAGTTTATTTTTAAAGGGCCTGGTTTCTTATCGGCCCGTTACGGAATCCCCGTTTTAGATTCCAAGCCAAGCGGAGTGGAATCTCACAATTCTTCCGTTTCTTGTCCTCCCGTTCAGTTTATTTTCAGTTTCTTAGTTCTTTAATTCCATATTCTCATTCTTTTCTTTATTTTTGTAATACGGTTTGCAATACATTTTTATTTCATCAGGTAATTTTACATTTATTAATTAAAATCTCTATCTTGCACAATCTACTGTTTATTTCTAAGCCTTTCATTCTTTAATTGTCCTATATTCATTACGGTGGTCCGAAACTGCATTGCAAAACTTTTTTTCCCTATTTTTTTCGAATTTGGAATATTACCACGTGCCAGTGGGCATTTAATGAACAAGGGGACATTTTTGAATTTTCGTACAATTGAACTCATATTCCAGGGTTTCATCTAAACGTGCCAAGTTTTAGGCATTTAAGAGGAGTGTCTGCGAAGTAAAATTATACTAATAACTTTGATTATCAACCCACCCCCACCCTCCCGCAGCGTCCCAAACATGACCCAAAAAATATGACCCGTTGATAAATTTAAATATATTGTTCGCAGGCATAGGTTACACGTCTTCAGTATACTATACTTTGCACATCTCTTTTCAGTTATTTCCAATAAAAATTTTCCCCTCTATTTAATGGTTTTATGAGTCCCACTATGAATTATTTGCTCGTTAACGTTATGTATATACAACTTTTGTTATGTGAATAAAACTTTTTCATCCCTAGATTTGTGAAAGACTATTTTATTTTTCATCTTGAAAGTTTCTACTGCTTCGTTTTTGGATAGTTCATTGTAGAGCGCTTTTATTTTACTATCTTCTTTTTGTATTTTCGCGATGTTTCTGAATATTTGAATCACTGGATCTTTATAGTTTATTGCATTTATCGTCACTATAAATTGGTTGTCATTAATATCCTCCATACATTATCTTTTTCTTTACAATACATAATGTCAAGTATGAAGTTTTTAATAATTATTGTGCATGTCGAAAGTCTCGAATTATGGAACGGTGTTTTTAGCAAAAATGTCAAAGCTATGTGATCAGTAATAATTTTGAACTTCTTCTCTATTAGGAGTTGCTGCTACTTTATTAGAGCATATATGATAGCTAAAAGTTCTAGTTCAGTTATGGCAGAATTTCTTTCATATTGAGTCAGACATCTACTAATACTTCTATTGTTCTTTCATTATCTTTGTCGTCCTTCTGAAATAAAGTAGCACTAATTCCATTTTTACTGGTATCTGTTTGAAAATAAAATGGTCTATCTAATTTATAATGAAATAAGGCTTCTGAATCAATTAAATTTTGTTTTAATTTTTAAAATTCATGTTCATGCGTTTGTGTCCATTTAAATTTATGTGAAGAATTCCTGAAAATAAAACCAAGAATCTTAACGACTAAATTTCGACTAAATTCTTAGTTTTATTTAAATAATTCTTAACAATAAATTGATTATTGGACGTTAAATAGGACTTTAAATTTAATTTTAATCTCATTTAAATTTTTTTTAATTTCCATTGAAATTTATTGTTTTTACTTAAGATGTATCTAAAGGTGTCTACAAATGTTGCGTGTTTTAAATGTTGCGTCCCCAATATTTTTTGCAATTCTTCTCGATACTTTGGCGATGTATGTATATATTCTTTGGTGTAGCTGCTAGTCTTACTTCGTCTAATTCTATAAATTTTGGGTTTAATTTGAAAGCCAAGAAATTTCACTTCTGATTTACACCATGCAGACTTCTTTAGTTTTAAAGGTAAACCCACCTAAGCTATTTAATCAACGTTTTCTCGAAATGCTCTAAATAATCTTCAAAAGTTTTGGACTTGATTAGGATATCATCTATTTCTGTAGAATATTATCTATTTCTGGGGGGGGGGGCATCACGCTTCTCTAACATTATTTTATTTATAAACCGTTCGTTTAAACATAATCTTATACTCGCATAATCCTTTTCTAAGATCCGCAGGGGCTTGCAGTATTCACTTATTGAGGGTCCTATTATTCCCGTATCTAATTGTTTCTTTATTTCCGTGCTTTCTTTCGACTTTTTTTGCAAATGGACCGAAAAATATCTCTGAATCATTTTTTTATTATCTTTCAATCGAATTGTAAGTTTGCATCCTTTGATAAATTTCGTTTATTTGTTTAATATCGTTATTTTCATCTTTACTGCCATTATTTCCCTCTAGATGGTTCATTGTTCGTACTAGAATCCCCTCGATTAGGTTTTCTTTTTCATAATAATCCTTTAGTTTATTTTATTATTTACTGAGCCTCTAATTCTGTCACATTCGTACTAGTTTTTTTTCCATTAGCTTTTCCTTCTGTATTTCCGTTTTGAAATTCTTTATTTAAATTCGCATTATATTTTTCTCGAAATACCCTTGTTAGTAATTCGTCATTTCTTTTTTTCTTTTCAGCCACGTTTTTTTTCATCTACAATCGGAGAATTGCGTCTCTAAGTTTTATCGCTATTCTTAGGCTCTATTCTAGATTTGTTTGAATTCTATCGGTGAGGCACACGTGCCTGTCTTTTCTTTTTCCGGGTTATTTATGTACGGATTCAAACTGTCTCTTGTTGACTGACCAATAAAATGTACAACTGTTTTTTTTTAAACTTCTCCGTTTGTTGTTAGTATCTAGTTGGAATATTTTGTACTAAATTTGTTTTGTCCACGCCAGTTTGTACCAAGAATGATGTCAAAATTTAGTTTTGGAACTTCTAGAAAAATTGAATTGATTTCCTGACTTCCGATCTTAATTTTAAGTAAAACTGTTTTTTGACCGAGTAATTTTTTCCGTTTTAAGTGCCGTACAAAGTTATATTACTGAGCGCTAATTTCCTAATTATATTTCTATTTAAAGTATTAAGTTTTTTTCTGAAATACAATCTACTTGGGCTCCTGTGTTAATAATCGCTTCGCTGTTTTCATCCGCTACTTGTATTGATTTCAAAGGAAATTTGTATTTACACATTTTAAATGCGCGCAATTTATTTTCACTTATTGGACCCACATGACTGTCGACACGTACTTTAAATTTGCGCGATCTAAGATTTCTTTTCTTTCCCTGTCATCCCTGTTATCTCAGTCTCTGCCTTTTCGGACATTTTCCCTGTCTATAAGATCTGTTCTAGATCTGTATCTATGTTTATTATCTCGTCCATGATAATCCCACTTTTCGTATTTATCATCTCTATTTCGCATACTCCACGATTCGCGTCTATTTCCGTCTCTTTGTTTTTAATTACTTTCCCCTACATATCAATCTTTTTTATCTTTATTCTATATTCAGTGTACCCTGCCACGTATTTTTCTTTCGGTTTAGACTTCTATCATTTCTTTGCGTACTATCTAGCCATGCTAACATTTTTATAACTTTGGCTCTGAAAGAGGAGAATCGTAATTTTCCTGTCGCACTTGACCATGAAAATAATAATAAAAATTTTAATTTAAAATCCTCATAGTTTTCAAAGCTAAAATTATTTGCAAAAAACCATGATTTTGCTTTCTCTTTTAAAGTTGTTTTTATTATTTTATTTTGTCATGTTATTTTTGTAAACTTGTGAAAGTTCCTTTTATTTTCTGAATGTGTCGCTTAAGAAGATCATCATTATCCTAATAAAATTAAAGTTCCTTCAATACATTCTTTAGTTTCATTGGACGTTGTTTCAATGTTGGATAACATTCCATTAGATCTTGCATTGGATTGCATCGAAAGAAATTAATACAAAATCATAATCTAACTAAAATAACAAAAATTTAATGTTTAATCGCTACTAAAACTGTTGTCAATAACCTAATTTTCTCTTTTGATGGTAAATATTATAAACAATTAAATGCTTGCTTTTGCGCTCACCATTGTCACCATTGTATCCTATAGTTTCAATTTTGGTTTTAGAAGATGTGGAAACAAAATCTTTGAAAAAATTGAATTTTAGAATTTCGTTTATCGAAGCGCAGTCGGCCCAGCTCGGGAACGTTCGGGTCTAGCTATTAGAACCCATCGGTCCCGCTTCGTCCGGACTCCTGTGATACCAGCGTCGGACGGGACGCGATCTTTCTGTTGGATTGCTCTAGTCCCGGATCCGCAGAAGCAATGTTGTCTCGATGCTAGTACGTCGGGCGTTCGCTAGCCGAATCAAGCTGGTCCCAAGAAAATTGAACTGCCACAGTTCCATTTTCGGACCGATATAGGTCCAGTCCACGCGGACGACATTGGTTCCAGGGTACTTCGTACCCCCCTGCACTCGGATTTTTTCCGTGCGGAACGGATGTCTCGGAATCCCTGTAGACGTGCTCATGGATAGCCTTTGCATTAGGGTACGCATTTGTATGTTGTCCTACTGGTTCATAGCTAAGAATTTTGGGCTTTTTTGGGCACCAATTAAAATTTTCGGTCTCCTTTACTTTTTGCAAAAACTCAATTTTCTTATGGAGGTGCTACTTTACATTAGCCTAGCACCGCTACTTCCTAAAATCACAAAATAATGACATTTCGATTTCAGCAGCATTTGGGATTTTTACAAGATCCTCGAAAATGAACTCTCTAATTTTTAGGGTCCAACCCTTAACGTTAAAACTCAACTCCCGTGCAGCACGTGAATATGAATTTGTTGAAAAAATAATATTTTTGAAAATTTCACTGTGAAGGTGGAGTTCCTTATTTTTTTTCTCCTAAAAGTAAAAACTCCGATTTTTGGGCTCCAACTCTTAACGTTAAAAATCAACCCTTATGTAACTCGTAAATATGAATTTGTCGAAAAATAATCTTTTTGGGAGTTTTACAGCGTGGATTGAGTCTCTGATTTTTGGACTGCTCGAAAATACGCAATCATATTTTTGAGCTCTAACCCTTATTGTTAAAACCAACCCCTGTGTGTCACGAATATATGAATTTGTCTAACAATTATCTTTTCAACAATTTTAATGCGTCGATGGAGTCTCTGATTTTGGGCCAAAAATCATAATCAACCAAATTTAAAAATGAAGTCAGACTTTTTTGTCGCATTTCTATGAACAAGTACAATTAATCTTTAATATATTTTCCAAACAATAAAATTATGTTTTAGGATAAAATTTTACTTTTAACAATGAAAAATTAGTGCATTGTTTACAGAAAAAGATAAATTTTAAACACTTATTTCAGAAAAACATTGTTTAAAAAATAATTATTTAAACGAATTCGAATTTCTTAAAGAATGAAGTAGCAATATCTGAATCACAAATATATTTAATAAAAAGCTCAAATTTTATGATAAGTAAAATAAACCAGAGAATCCTACCGCTTTTAAAGGGAAATTTACAAGTAAGTCTCATTTTTTTGCGCAAATATGCTAACTTTGCTTTGTCGGGGCATTTTTATTGTTTCAGAAGGTATAGTGAGATTTTCTAAAATTCAAAGAAATTCAGTAAAAGTTAAGCGTTAGAGATTCCTTGAAAATTATAATAATCTTCGACAAACTAAGCTTTAATTGCGTAACGTAAATCTCATTTTCTCGCAATGATTATTTTGCATCACCTTCGTATACACATTTGAATATTTGCAACATTTTAAATTTTTAAAAATTTTATAGTTGATTTTATATACTTGCACTTCTAAATTATGTGATCAGAATGATTCCGTGATGAAGAAATTTCGTACTGTTTTAAAGAGCCTCCTGTTAAAACGCGTCAAATTGTTAAGCTTTCTTAAGTTTGAAACATTTGTAGCGCTATGTACTCCCTTCAAGATAATTCTAAAAATTGTAGAGGGTATTTTTGTGGAGCGCAACATTCAGAGACTCAATCGAAGTTACAGAATTACACTTCAAGAGCCCAAAAAGCTTTAAATGTGGGTGGAATTGAATTTATATTATTTTGTGATTTCAGGAAGAGGAGGTTACAGATCAATGTAACCTATCACATCCACAGGAAAATTTATTTAAAAATAAGTAAAGTAGCCTGTACATTTCAATTGGTCTCAAAAAAAGCCAAAAATCCTTAGCTTTGAAGAATCCCAAAATTCGATTTGATGCTTGTGTAAAATATGGCAAGCAATCATAGCATTTTTCTAGGATAGAATATCATATCTTAGGTTACTAAGTTCATTAAAAATTATAAGGACTTTGATCATTGTGGAAATTTCTAGGTTCGAAAAGAATGCAAAAATAGTTTATTACGAGTGTATGCTACTGAAGCACCAGCTCCATCTCACATAATGAATTTGATCGGTTGTTCCTGTTAAATGGGATCTGGTGAACCTTTTGGATGCGTAAAAGCTGGATTAAACTGTTCCGTAATGTGTCTAAGTTGTTAAGGTAGAGATTTTCTTAATGAAGAAATCATAGATAAACTGCCAGACACAGTTGATGATTATGACAACTATTAACAGTTTTTCAACTACAGTTTAGCAATAATTTGCAACTGTGTAGTGCATTAGGCCATTGTGGGAAAATCACATAAAAAGCGCATGAAAAACTCTACCTCATAGGTGGTGTGGAAATAAGTCACAGATCCGTTTTCGGAAAAATGTTCATATCTGTATTAACAAATGTTACAAACTCTACAAATTAACTCCTATATATTATCGCCGAAAACCCACCCCTTTTCGAGATATGTGCAAGACAATACTACTAACACTACTACTGCTAATATTGCAATTACTACGACAAACTTACATATCATGGAATTATTATTTAAAATTAATTTGATTTTGTAAAAAATATTAAAAATCTTAATTAATAATTACTTAATACATTACACATATATAGATGTTCCTCAATCAATTTTTCATCAAATAAGTTACCGATATATTTAGGAATAATCTTTATATAATGTTTAATTATTTAAATAACAGTACATTATCAGGCAATATTTATAGACAATTGATTGATCTACAATTTCAGTTTCGGTCATACATTATGACCGAAAAAGCACCCAATTTCGAGATATGTGAAAGAGAAGGAGCGCGCGGGCTTTGAGCTCAAAATCACCCTCTACTCAGAGGGTGGATTACTCGTGAACTTGTGAGCTGCACCAAAAACGTGCATATAACTGTTCTTGCTCAGAATTTTATTTGATATTTTCTTGTAATGAGCTATTTGTTGTTAGACGCACCCTTTTCGAAATAATCACTAAAAACCAATTTTCGGGAGTTGTTTGTTAGATTTAAGGGTGTTTCCATCCACCATCCGGAGGGAAACTCTCTTGATTTTTGATTCTGATGCAATAAGGAGCTACATAGGATAGATATTAAAACTTTATAAATTTTATATGAAAATTACCTGTTTTTAAGTTACTTTGACTGTACTAATAAGGATAACTCGTAGGGCATCATGTTAATGATTTACAGCATCTTCCGTTTTGTCGAGCGATTCTTCCATTTGCTTGAAAGTGGCGACAGAAAACGTGCCACTATTTGCGCTCTTATGAAATCGTATAACAAATATGAATATATTCGCAATCGGTCGTTAAAATTAATAGTAGAATCATCTGATAAATTTTCTGAATATATCTTTTTTTTACAGTAATATATTCTTTCTTTTGTCGCTTTGGCACTAAGCGAACGTTGAAACCCCTTGAACAACCACCAGCACAAGCGTGGCTTCATTGTTCGTTTTACGCTCGTAGACTTTTGCTTGCAGAGAGCACGCCAATCAAGCGCAACCCTCACCCAGCAACATCGCCAAAAAGACCCTCCCTTGAAAACTTTTTCTTGGCGACCACAGGCCAATAATATAAACTCTCACTCACAGTTTAGAGCGTTTCGAGACAAAAAGTGCCTCCTCCCCGATCCCCCATAGTGCACACTTCGATCTTACTTTAATAAAATCCAAGTTTTCACCTTACCTTGCAACGTAAAAACTGCTTTCCGTTACGGAGAGGATTACTTTTGTATCGACTACAAAATTCTCCGCCCAGAAAAACCTGAACGTCGCTATTGAGTGAATGACTCCCGTACCGATGAAAGTTAACGCCGCCCTCGAGGAATATCCCGAAATCACCTTGGAAGTCCCAAATCACCACGGAACCGAACCCGCTGCTTTAATATGAACTGCTGTCCGCGCCGGTTCCATGCTTCGTGTATGATAAGGCACTCACATTAACATCCCCTGAGCGCTCTACCTTCTTTGTCTCCCAACAGCCAGGCCAGAGTCCTAGCAGAAAGCCAGACTCGACTATACCATCCATACGTTACTGCTAGCAGCCGGCACCACCCAACAACGCCATACCCTGCCAGAAATCTAGATTATTTCTTAATACTTTTAAGACTCAGCTCGTCTAGCGAATGTGTAGGGCAATTGTATGGCGTTCGCCTTTCCTAGAGTTTGTCTAGAGTTTATCTAACAGCGTCTCGCAAGTTGTACCTGCGACACTTTTAAATCTAGCATTCGTCTAGTATCATCCAGAAAGGCGCCAATTATAGATAATGAGAAATCGTCTAGATTTGTGTCAGGGCACTAAATTTCCAATTCTCTATCCCAGGACAACCCCCGATAGAATGACCTCACATTTAACTCAGTTTCGATGTGTGTGATAAATTCACCCCTCTAAACAAATGCTTTTGTTTCATAAAAAGCTTTGTCGGGCGATCGAATGTGTGGAAGTGTGGATAATTCACAAGAGCTTTGGAATTGGCTAAGTTTATATTTTAGAATAAGTGTGAATTGCTTATAGGTCATAAGATTGATTTTATATTAATTCCGCAATATTTTTAGTATATACTTACGCTAATTGAAATGAAATTTAGTTTATATAGAAAATAATCAATTTTTAGCGAATTATTAAATTGCTATATACTGTTCTTTCTTCAATAATATTTTGAAATTCTGGAGATGCACCCAGAGAAAAGGTTTGGCGCATGGTTTGCATAAAGTTTTATACCGTTTGCTGGCAGTTGCAGAAGGAAGGGATGATGATGAGCTGGATCCGCGTTTTGCTAGTGCAAGGCAGATCGCCCGTCTGATGCGGAATATTTTTCTTACTCTTTTTCAATTATAACTTATTTGTAGAGTCATGCAAAGGGTTTTTACTTTTTTATCCAGTGCCCAATTTCTAATCATCAATAGGGATATTTACCGCACGGAAAAAATTTTGGGTAAGCGGCTGTCCCAATACGTGGAAAGGCTATGCCAAACGCTAGGAGAGCGGCTTGCTTTCGAGTTCGTGCAGCCGCTCTCTCGTTGTGGGCGAGATTTTGCCTCACAATTGTGTAGCCGTTGCACGAACGTGTTGAGCGAGCAGCGTACCAACTTCACGGGATACAGGCGCACCCACGAACTGACGTCCTGACTTCTCGAAAACCGTTTGCTAAATAGCGTGAGTTGTTTTATATTTATTTTCGAGAGGTTTTCGAAGTGATTCTTGGTGTTTAAAAATGGATCACTTTTTAAAAAAATATGATTTCCAACATCTGAGGCATTTTTTCGAATGTAAGTATTTCATAAAATATATATACTTGCCGTTTTAAATATGTGCACATAACCATATTGTAAAGAGCATAATGCAATTTTTTAAAAAGAAAATCATTTGTACATAACTATAGTTGTATACAAATTGTATTTTGAGTGACTAGATTATACCTTGTACATATAGAAATTAGAAATTTTTGAGCTGTTGTTATGTTGCACGCAAATAATGTCAGTTTTTATCATATTTAGTGACTTTTTTACTTTACTAATCCGTGGTGTCAAGGATAGCGAATTTTTCACTTTAAATGATTCTCAAATTTTGGACGCGTTGAAAGAATCACCAGAACTCATTCAATATGTTTTGAAATATAATTTAAACAAAGAAATGTTGGCACAAAATCCTGTTCAAAATGTAAACATTGTCTTTGAACACATGGAAGTAGATAATGTTTTTGAGAGTTCAACCTCCGATAATGTTGATAATATCTTGAATGCCAACCATTCAAATGATTCGTCAACGCAAAATGAAACGACTATGATTGAAAATTCAGGTACCTATGGGATTATTGTAAGGTTCGAAAAACTAAAAAAAAAAGTAAAAAATTTGAAATTTTCTGGATTAGGTGCAGGTGCGACACTTGAAGTTGCAGAATCTTTCAGGGACGAAATGCGTTGTTTTCTTCAGGATTTAGATGATACGTACTCTTTTGATTTGCAAGAAAGTAGACAGTTTTTTTTGCAAGTTGGAAAAATATGTATCACCTGATTTCCTTTAAAAAAACACATTTCTTCCCGACATATTCTGCGACTTAAAGTGTAGAATCTGCCTGCTTATTTGAAATGGATTCGGTCCCTGACTTTTGTTTTCTACTGGATATTCAAGAGTAAAATATTCACAATACTAATTATTTTCTACAACAAATTGATTCTTGCTGCAATAGAGTTTTGTAAACTACAAAAATTTCTCTTGAATGTTCAAAAATTTTGTGATTAATTTTTTACTGCTTCCCTTCATTCCATTGACATCTTATTTTTAGTTGTGTTTACTTATACGGAGAATGAACTCTTTAAACTTTTGAACAGTAATTTGCAAGTTCGAATCGTACTTGAGAAGTATAAAAATTCAAAGCATCTTGATTATAACAGATTGAAGGATATAGTAATATTTGATAGAATGAAAGAACATAACGTGAATTACACGTAAGTTTCATCATGATTGACAAATGAAAAATAAAAAGACAAAATTAAAATTAAAAAATGTTTACTTGCTTGCTAGTATAATGGTTTTGCATTCTAGTATAATAGTATTTGGGCGCTAATTGATATATGTTCATAAATATTGCAGTAACTGTTAGTCAGTCTAAAATCTCTTTGATATAGACAGTTTCTTCAAGGTGAGATCTATGAATTATTCATCTATAAATATATTTTATAATAATACTACGGTATCTATACAATAACTGTAATATGTAAAAGCATTATATTTTTTTAAACCTAGAATTTTTTACTTCATATTTCCGTGTCTTTTGTAGAATCAACAAAGCAGAATTCATTGATTTACGAGAACAGATTTGCGAATTATTTCCTACAGAGAACAAGGAATTTTTTTACTTTCCGTTTTTTTCAAAATGAGAACAAGGAGAGTATAGGCGCTCGCGAATGCCTATATAATCATTACAAATATGTGCGAAAGCAGTTAAGAGAAGGTGGCATCTTAGGAATCCCCATGGATAATGACGATGACTACATTCAATCCCAGAAAAATAATGAAGGTTAATAAAGAAAAAAATCAGAATAGTATCATTTAAATAATTTAATTTTTCGCTTATCTATATTTTTGATGTTACATTTTCTAGCTGTTAACAAGTTTACTTTGGAGTGTCTCACGGATTCGAACAGAGAAAAATATTCAGCGGGAGATGTGATTCGAGAATGGTCAAATTCGTATGAAGAAAGATCTAAACTAATAAGAAAACAGACTCGGTATTAGAAAAGTGTTTACAAAGTTTTCCCTGTTTGAATCCACCGCTTGGAATAACATTGGTGAGCATAATTTTCGTATATGTTATACGACTTTTAATGAACAAGACTAAAACTGTTTTTCAATCCTTTACGTGTATTTAAAAGAGAATGGATTATTATATGTTAAGATATTAAATTATTTATAATTGAATAGCTCGAATCAGACTTCAATAACATTTTTGAAGAGCTAAAGAAAAAACAGAAGGTCCTTGACAAAACGTTTGAACTGACAATTTATTCCTCATTATTCATTAATACTTGGCCCGAAACAGCTTCGAAAATAATCCTTTTTTCCTTAAAATCTAAAATGAAAGAAGTTAAGGAATTTTTAAAAAATCATAAGGAGCTTATTGATCAAGGTATTAGGTTCTTCCATTTCCACCATTTGCTTAGGGGCATTTCATATACCACGTGGACACTTTTTTACTATTTGTACTCCCCCCCTCACGAAAGTGGACTTTTGCTTACCCCCCCCCCCCCACCTGTATTCACTCTCTACGTGGACTTATTTCATAGTTTATGAAAATATGGATATTCTTGGTATTCAAAAGCTACAAAACCCATAGCCGCTGGGAACTGGTTAAAAA
>JAAAKG020041804.1:0-18931 GCA_010014905.2 Druon quercuslanigerum
AGTATATTTTCTTTCGATAATATCAAATTTTCAGAACTGCCTGTGATTTTATTAAAAACCGCCCAAGCCACCTTAATACCCCCTGCACCCGGAATTTTTCTGTGTAGCTATAGCCATGAAACTGAGTGCGATGTTACCACGCTCAAAGCTTACTTAGTATGCGATGTATAAGTGTATTATCGGTTTGTTTGTGTCGCGACAAAGAGTGTACAAGCCCAATCAAAAGTTTTAATAAAAGGGTAGGAGAAACTCAATGGCATTTTAAATCGACCTCTGTTTAAACTTTTCGATTAATTTAACGCGCGTGAACTATCTTAAGGAATAAAAGTGCATAAAAACTCGATAAATGTCTATTTTTTCCTAAAAATTTAGGCGTAGGTGCTGCCACATATATTCGGTGCCCGCCTCTTAAGGACTGTTTCGCTTTTATACAATTTGAGGACGACAGTATTTTTCAACCCTATATGGATATGTACAAACCACATTTCGTACCGGATTGGATGCAAGTAAAACATTATGCAAAGTCTGTTGACGAACCTCGTGCTTATATATTATTTCAAGACGGCGTGCAGCGGGAATCCCCACTCGGCAGACGTACAGGTGGAAATCCGAATAATAATCCTTGTCGTTATCCTCCGCATCAGGCGGAAATACGTCGCGGACTTCACTATTACTATTCAGCTGAAAAATTCAAAATTTTTGTTCCCAATGCAAGGTATGGACCGTCCCTAACTATGCCACCTGCAGATCACATTTACATAAACGTTCCAAACTGCTCTATGTATTCCGCAGACTTAATACCATATAATGATCCAGAAAAGAGAGAGGGGGAGAAAGAAACTAGAGAGCTACATAGGAGGGCTAAGCTTATGAATCAGCTTCAGATTTCATCTTCCAGTAGATTCTCCGCATTTAAGAGGAGAAGGACATTGATATGAAATCTAAAGATCTGTACGAGTTCTTTCCTAAATTTATTTGTACGTAAAGGATATTTTGAAGATATCGAAATATGCAGCATGAAAAAGTGTATCAAATGATGTATATACTTAATTGATGAAATAAATAGACATACGCTATTTCTCTCAGCTATAAAACTCAAAAAATGAGTTTCCAACTTTATACATTATATACCCTACAAAAACTTTGTCAAATGTCGAAATAAATATGTCAATCCAAAATAACTGATGATGAAGAACATATCAGCATACATTTTTATACTGTTATTAATGCATTTTAGCTGATGTGGAAAATTGGTTTTAGACAGGAGGTAATACGAGATACCAAAAATTTATTTTTCTTCATAATTATAGTAGGCCATGTCAAGTGAATGCCAATAATTCAAGTAAATTAAGAAAATTTCAAAGTATTCCAAATAATTCAAAACAGTTACTAAAATCCAGAAGAAATTAATAAGAATTTAAGATTAATTTAAAGTGAATTTAAAATTGGAAAAGGGGTTGAGGTGCCTTCGATTTCGAAACAATATTTGTTCCGGTTTTTTTTGTTCTGGTTCTGATTCTGGACTGACGAAGATCTTCCCCTTATTTTTCTGTTGTTTCTTTCTCTCCTTTGTTCACCAACGAATTTCTAGATTTCAGAAATAATATTCAAGGTATCTTTTAGGTTGTATTGAATGTTAAAAAAGAGGTTAAAAGGTTAAAAAGTTCACTGAGAAAAATAAAGAAGTGGGATTGGTTCTTTGAAAGAGCATTGAGTAATGGTGAGGGTTGCAGAATTTATTCGCCGAAATTTCGAACAAAAATTGATCACCAGATCAGTTGCTTGTTTTTTAATTTCATCTTCCGATAAAATGCAAAACCAATAAAGAACATAGAAAGTTTTATGAAGTTCTTGCGTTACTTCAAACCTTTCAGTTTATTTCTGCATCCATGCTTTTTCTTTTAGTCCATTCTTTTCGCAAATCGAATACGTTAAATTTCACTTTAAATAAGTCAAATTTTACAAATTTTGATTTAGAAAGAGCTTACAGCGTCTTTTTCATTTAAAAAAAAACTATAAAATAAAAATAATCTTTTCTAGGCACCTAATTACGTATTTATTAAAGCTGATGCTTATTAAAGACTTATAATTTTTACTAATTTTGCTAAATAATTCCATTTTTCGATGGAAAATAAGAAAAATATACAACCAAATAATAAATTTTTAATCAATAACGGATGTCAGTTGGAAGTAATACACGTAGAACCTGAATATCTATAATTATGTCGAGTCTATTGATCCATTGTTATTCTAAGAGTATCTATAAATTATCATTTTTCTTAACATGGTTCAAACTATTAGGGGACGATGCTTGTAAATTCAGACATATGCTAGGACATGTTTACAATGTCGCAGTAAAACCTTCCTATTATTTCAATAAAGTTAAGAATGTGACATCATCACGTTACTTTATTCAACTTTTCCATTTTCCACTTTTTCCATTTTTATAACACTTTCTTAATTGTTACATACAGATCTAAATGAATTTATTGATTTTCATCTAGCAATTAGTTGCTTTCCATTAATGAATAAGAAAATATCTCAACTAATCGAATTACTTATTTTCTACTACTCATCTTCGATGGGCTCATTTCATACTTATTTAAGCTGGTGCTTATTCAAGACAAATAATTATTACAAAGTTTTCTGAATAATTAAAATTTTCTATGTAAAATAAGGAAAATATACTATTAAAACTTTTGAATATCGAAAACAGAACTCCATTAAAAAGCAGGACATGATGATCCTGAATATAAATAATTAGATAGCCTTGAAATTGCTGGATGCTTTAAATTTTCTGAATTCCTTGAATTCTCTGAATTCCATGCATTCTTTGAATTCTTTGCATTCTTTGCAATGCTTGAGTTCTCTGAATTTCTTGAATGCTCTGAATTCCTTGAATTATCTGAAATACTTAAATTCTCTGAATTCATCGAATTCGCTGAATATCTTCAATTCTTTAAAACCCTAGAATTGGCGGAAAGTCTTGAATTTGCTAGATGCCTAAAATTCTCTGAATCCCTTGAATTTTCTCAATTCCATAAATTCTATGAATTCAAGGAATGCATTGAACCTTTACAATTCCTTGAACTTTCAGAATTCTTTGAATTCTCTGAATTTGAATTTGTTGAATTCTCTGAATTTGTTGAATTCTTTGAATTTGTTGAATTTCCTGCATTCCGTTAATTATATTTGCTAGATGCTTTGAATTCTATGTATTCCTTGAATTCTAAAAATTAATTAAATTCTCTGAATTCCATGCATTATTTGAATTCCTTAATTTTTTTCATTTTTGGAGTTAACTAAATTCCTTAAATTTTCTGAATTCCTTAAATTATCTAAATCACTAAAATTCTCTAAAGTCTTTGAATTCGCTGAATTCATCGAATTAGCTAAATACCTTAAGTTCTTTAAACCCTAGAATTGACTGAAAGCCTTGAATTTGCTAGATGCCTTAAATTTTCAGAATCTTTTGAATTTTCTCAATTCCTTAAATTCTCTGAAATCAAGGAGTGCATTGAAATTTTTCAATTCCTTGAATTCTCTGAATTAGTTGAATTTCCTGCATTTCATGAATTATATTTTCTAGATGCTTTGAATTTTATGTAGTCCTTGAATTCTAAGAATTGATTAAATTCTCTTAATTCATTGAATTATCTGAATTCTATGAATTTTTTGCATTTTTGGAGTTTACTAAATTACTTGAATTTTCTGAATTCCTTGAATTATCTAAATTACTCAAATTCTCTGAATTCATCGAATTTTCTGAATTACTTGGATTCTCTGAATTCATCGAATTGCCTGAATATCTTTAATTCTTTAAAACCGTAGAATTCGCGGAAACCCTTAAATTTGCTGGATATCTCAAATTCTCTGAATCCCGTGAATTCTCTGAATTCCTTGAACTATCTGATTTCTTTAAATTCTTAGAATTTCTTCAATTCCCTGAATTCCTTGAATAATGGGGATGGCCACGAAGTGAATTTAAAATGGTATTCGAAAATATTCAAAAAGATCAAGAAAATGTCGAGAATGCTGGGATTACTGAAATTTCAATCAAGGAAGCACTGACTGAATCTGAATCCAAGGAAGTCTTCCGAAGTAAGCAAAGGAAGAATGAAAGTCTGGAGAAAAGGAAGGCACGACTTGTATCAAAAGGCCACACTTAGCTGTCACAGCAGTGTTAAGTCTGAATATTCATCAGATGGATGTGACTACTGCGTTTTTGAACGGTGGGCTGAAGGAGAAAATATACATGAAACTACCAGAACTCCTCGACGAAGCTCTTCAACAAATAACTAAGGACAAGAATGTCGAGAAAATTACCAACACAAAAGCAAAGAAAATGCTTAAGGATCTTCAGCGAGATGGGGATCTGAACAAAGTGAGCCTACTATGGAAGGCTTTGTACGGTCTTCGACGAGCAAGAAGGCAATGGTATAAAAAGTTGGATAGTAAACTGCGAGAACATGAAATAGCACCCTTGGAAGCTGATCCATGTGTTTACGTAGAAAGGCGAGAAAGGGACATTTTGTTAATGACCATCTACGTAGACGACATCGTTATTGCATCATGGAACGAGGAGTGTATAGCAGCAACGTAAATCAGTTTGATTCAAGAGTTCAAAATGAAAGATCTTGAAAAGATTGAACATTTTCTAGGCTTTCAATTTACTGACGCAGCTGACAGCCTAGCTGTTCAAAGCCTAGAACTCATAGAAAGAAGAGATAGAAATGTATCCTTTTCATGACTTGATTGGAACTCTCATGTACCTGGCTGTCGGGACTCGAGGGGATATCGCATATGCGGTCAATTCACTGACAAGTTACACTACCCAAGTGTCACTCACCGATTAGAACCAAACTTTGCACATCAATAAAGTGCCAAAAAATATTGAACCGTGTTTTTTTTTTTTGTAGAATTTGCTTTCTAGGGGTAGCAACCACCCCTTAACCTCGTAACCTCGAGAAAACACCTATCAAACCACAAGTCATTTGTTTGTCAAGGAAACCAGAGAAAACATAATCAGATTAGGGGTTAGATTATTTGGGTTAAAGTAGGGGTTAGATAAGTTGAGGGTAGGTGGGTTAACCTTCCTGTGGTATGGAATTAAATTATCACAAGAAAAATAAGTGATTAGTCTCGCTGTTCCCAGGGATAAGTGGGTTAGGCTGCTTTAGCTTTGGTAGGGGTGGTTTCTACCCCTGGAAAGTGTATTCTGCATTGAAAAAAAAAACATAAGTTTAAGATTTTTTAGTGTTTTATTGATATGCAAAGTTTGGTTCTAATCGTTGAGTGATACTTGTTAGTCAGTTCAGCACTGAACTATCAGATACGCTTTCGGAGAAGCTATAAGGATCTGGAAAGATTTTCTGACACTGACTGGGGAGCATGTCTCGAAGATAGACGCTGCTACACTGGATTTGCAATTAATTCGGGGAAAAGAACCTATTTGCTGGGAAGCCAATAATCAACAGACGGTTGCGCTTTCTGGCATGGAAGTGGAGTGCATGGCTCTCACAGAAACTACCAAAGAGGTAATGCACCTTTAAAGAATAGGAGGTACGAAAGGATTCATCTGTCGTTATCTTCAATAACAATCAGGCGGCTCAGAAGCTGGCAAAGAATCGTGTCTTTCATGCTTGAACGAAGTACATCGATATTCGAGACCATTTCATCCGGGAAGCTGCAGAAAATGATCTGGCACAGCTTGGATACCTGTGCACAGGAAAAATATTAGCGGACATGCTGAGGATATGACTGCCTGCAATTTACGTTATTTAGAGATATAGTTGGATATTATTATTATTATTATTGCATATGAGCGCATTCGAATTTCTATCCAAAGAGACCATTATAAATGTTTATATTGCAATTTAGATTATTTGGAGATAGGGGCTTAACTATAATTTTTTTTATTAATTTTGAAAGTGGCGTATGTGATCGCATTTATACCCCCATAGGAAACTCACACCATCACTTAAGATAGAAAACTATTTATTTTGTTGGTCATCATTTTGTAAAATTGTGTGACCTCCATGTCTTGGGAAATTTTTAAGATTTAAAGAGAAATTATGGCGCATATGAGCACATTTGAAGATTAACTTTATATTGAATATCACTGTTGAAAATTTAAAACCTTCGTTACATTAAGCCCCACAAAATATGATATCTTAGTTAATTAGCTAGCGCAAAATTTTTAAGTAGTGAAGCATTTGAGGGAAATTGAGGTTATCGCAGATAGCTATGATGAATTTGAAAACATTGCATTAGTTTATAAAAATGGCCAATGTAGCGACACATTTTTTGTTTATGGCGCATATGAGCGCATTTAAAGATCTTCAAGGTTATTTAATTTAAACTTAGATGTTTGGAATGGACGTATAGCGTTGCGGTAGCCCCCCCCCCCTCCCCCGAGTAACACCTGGTAATACTTCTAAAGTTTTGTGCACAACAGTTTTTATTGGTGGCGCATTTGAGGCCATTTGAAACGCCATTCAGTAAGCTATAGTCTGGTGTAATTAACTTCTCCAAAATGGAAAAATTTTCCAAAGGAAAATGTAAATTTTCAGGCGGTAGATGAATCAACATGGTCTCACCCACAGGTTAGAAAACTTTTTTTTTGTGTCGCTGTGTTAACGCAAATCTTTCGATTCGACCTCCCACAAACTTATCATCTGTCTTTTGGAAAGCTGAAACATTCATCCACAAATCGTGAGGTACATAGAAATATTGATGCTACTTTGAAAAAACAGATTTACTATCTCATCTGGCAAAAATCGTGTGACAACTGACAAGGTCACTTTCCAAAGAGGTGTTTTTCAGGGCAACTCCATGAGTCCACTCCTCATTTGCCTCATATTATTGCCACTATCTCTAGCACTTGGCCGTTGACCTTTGCGGCAAACCTGCAAATAGAAAGCAAAAGGTCACCCATCTATTTTACATGAATGATCTTAAGTTCTATGCTAAAAATAATAAGCAACTACATGTAGCTCTAGGGATTGTCGAACGATACACTAAGGAAATAGGAATGGAACTTGGGTTAGAAAAATGTGTCAAGATTTATTTTAAGTGAGGAAAACTTAATAGCATTTCTGAAGACCCTGGGCTCGTTTATAGAAACGTTACACGACATCTTTGCGCTGGAGAGACTTATACGTACCTGGGCGAGCCACAGAACCACATTTAGGATGTGACATCTATAAAGGACACTCTGCGAAGCAACGAAGATGTTTGCCGTCCCGGTAGTGCTCTATTAATTTGTAGTGGTTCGATAGACGAAGAACGAGCTCAGATCCCTTAATATCGGGACACGAAAGGTTATGCACATAAACAAAAGCATGCATCTTAAGTCTTCTGTTGCGCTACTTTCAACCAAAGAAATAAATTGTTTATTAGGAATATGAATCTCCAACAAAAAAATGATTTTCGAAAAAAGGGGTTCAACCAAAATTTTTAATCGTAGTAAATGAATCCTGAAGCATAAAAGATTCATTTTTAACCAAACAATTGCGTTTTAATCCAAAAAAATTTTGTTTAACTCTTCAAAACTAAAATATAAGTAAAAAAATGTAATTTTTTTACAAAATAGTTACATTTTCAACCAAAAAGGATGACTTAAACGAAACTGTTAAATTTTCAAATCCAAATTTGCATCTTTGTTTAAGATAGATGCAACTTCTACCTAAACAGATAAAGTTTAACCTAAAAGAAAAAACTTTTCATTTATAAAAGACTTCAGTTGACTTTTCACTACCCAAATTTAAAATTTGTATCGTAAAATATAAATATAAATACATGGCAATTAAATTTCTAACTATAATATTATATCAAGACTACCTCAAACGTTCCTTTTTAAAATGCTCTAACGTGCAAAATTTTGATTTATTTTAAATATGTTTAAGCAATTAGAATGCAATATTCTAAAAATGTCAATAGACTAGATCACGTCAAAAAATTGTCAATACAGCCATCTTACTGCTTAAATAGAGAAAAAAATACTCGAATTAATAATTTTCTACAAATCGTAACTAGATCACTTTCCGCTAGTTTAATCTAAGAATTCTACTAGTACTTAGTTCAATTTTACCAATTTTGATTAAGAGAAAAAATCTTAAAAAGTTAAACAAACTTCTTTAGACACTTAAACTAAAACTCATTATCATCGTATCTAAATTAGCAGGTACAGTGTTCTCGCATTTCTTATATTAATCTCTGTAACAAAATGAAAATTGGTACTTTCATCATATAAAGCTGCACTCCTCTTTCAGCCACAATTTTTAGGTTATCATCAATTTTTTCTCACAGCGATAAGCGATTTTTTGAAATATCTAACTCACTTTCTATTCTGATAAAAATGATGAATATTGCTCCTGGCCTTCAAAGTATAGATCAAGCACAGTGAAGTTTTGATTATGTCAGCTCTTTAGTTAGCGATTCCTTTTTGAATAGTTGGTGCCCAAAAACAAAGTAGAGAGAAACCCCGACACTGCGTAGGGTTTAAGGTTGGTGGTGGTGGGAAACAAACCCTATTCATTTTCGCTCTGCAGGTAAACGCTTTTGTTTATTCACGCCTAAGTTGCTATCGCAGACTCCCCGCAGCACCTTTTAACTGCCTTTTTCCTACCTAAAACGAGGCTTTAATTGAACCGCCACATCGTAGAACGGAATATAAAATATTTCTTTAGGAGAGGGGGGGGGGTCCTTAGCCGCTTGAGTTTAAAATGACGTTTGGGTGCCTCCCAACTCCTCAAGAAATATTTTATGTCTAGTTCTACAATGCGGCGGTTCAATTTTCGGAACAACTATATCGGGGAACCCTAGTTTGCAGTTTTACTACATTATATTTTTCTTATCAGAACTCTATATATAATTATTTCTTTTAATTTTATTTTTTCGTAAATTTTCCTATTCTTATCAAAAATGAAATATAAATATGAAAATATGAATTTTCAGTCAATAGTTGTATGTCCCATTTTTAGCCTAACTTAACAACTATTTACATTCTACTATTTCGCATTACGTAATATAAATAATAATAATAATAATAATAATAATATAAACTCCACGAATGAGCGATCTTCCAGGGCTTCTGTTTCCTCCTACCATAAAAATGCATTTTCCATGCTCTTGAAATCAATTTTGCTTTTTACTTTCCTTTTTAAGAATTACCCATTTGACTCTGCCCTTCTCCCTTGCTTTCCCATACTTCTTGCAATTTCTTTATCCACATCACTCCCTGTCCATTACCATCCAAAATCAACCTCACACACTCATCCACACTCAACTGTACATCTTCCTCTTCTTCCATTTCGTATCTACATTATCTACAGAGATTCTCCTCTTCATCCATCCAATATCTGCATGCTGCCACTCCTTCTCGCATTCTAAACCAGACAACTCTACTCTATTTTTCTTCCTATATCCAGCCATTCCTTTCTTCCTCCCATTTTGAATTTCCCAATTTTCCTCTCGCCTCATTCCTCCGAATTTCTACCAAATATGCTTGTGTTATTCTGCTTCCCTCTCCTCTTTTTAGCTTCTCTTCAAACCTCCAGGCTCTCCTAATTTGCCTAGAAACCATGTTTTTCCTCCCTAATTCTTTCCTTAACATGTATCTTGGGCAACTCCAGCTAACCCCCATTACCCATCTGAAAAATCTCTCAGGCATGCTCTCAACTTTCCTATCTTCCTTCCATCCCCTGATCTCCACTTCATAACACAATACCGACCAGACCAACGCATCAAACAACCAGACCCTCATTATCAAATCGTCCTTGAACCTTCTGTTGTCTATATCCCATACTTGGCCCATCACTTTACTCACACATTCAATTCTTTTTCTAACATGCAGCTCGTTTCTCCCTTCTGCCTCTGACCAAAAACCTAGGTAACAGAACTCCTTCACAACTTCCACTTTTTGTCCGTTCATTTTCCATCGTACACCGTAAAATTTTTTGCTCTCACATACTCTTCGAAGATTCTCATAATTAGCTTCATCCCCTACCCATCATCTCTTAACAGAACTACATCGTCCGCATATGCTCAAGAGTATAGTTTGCTATTTCCCAAAAACCGTTTCTCCTTTTCCTTTCTTCTTTAGCTTATCTTCTAAGTCTGCCAGCATCATATTAAATAGTAGCGAACTCAGCGGGCACCCTTGCCTTAGACCTCTCCCTGTCCAGAAAACCTACTCGATTCACTAAAAATTTCTTTTATCCTCTCCACCAACTTTTCCTCTACACCTCTCTCTGATATCACTTTGCCTGCCATATCACTTTTCTGTTCACTGAGTTGAACGCTGCTTTGAAATCTACGAACAGAGCGACTAGTTTCCCATTCTACCCGCTCAACCTGACTCTCCAAACTTTTTCTTAAGATTTCTGAACATATTTTATAGTCGACTGGCATGAGAATGATCCCTCTGTATTCATCTACGTTCTTTCCCGACCCTTTCTTGACAAGCGGTACCACCAATCCTGTCATCCACTCTTCCGGCCACTCATCTCCTTCCCAGACCTTGTTGCGGATCTTCCACATCCCATCCTTGACTTCTCCTCCAAACCTAATCGCTCCGTTCTCCATACCATCTTCTCCTGTGTTCTTGTTTCTTTTAGCCTATCTATTGCCTCATTCACTTCTTCGTTTGGTATTTCATTCCATTCATCCACTTCTTCTTGGACTATCCTTCTCTCTTCTCCTTTGGTCTTATTTTGCACTCCCCCTAATAGACCCATGAAACTGTCCGTCCATTCCTCTATTTCTATTTTTTCATTTACATGCTTTGTTACCCCACTATGTCTATTTATCACATCCCACACCCCACCTTCTTTCATCGCTTTTCTACTTCTGTCTTATATTAATGCTTTCCCCTTTTTCTTTTACTTTTCAGCATCTTCTCATGTTCTCTTTTTTTCCTGTTATACTCCTCCTCAAATTCCCCCTTCGTCAATTTTCTTTAACACTCTGTCATCCTCTCTTTACTCTCCCAACATTCTTTGATCCACTAGCCTCTTTTTACCCCTACCCTTTCTTCTTTAGTATCCAGCTCATCCTTTACCTTCTCAATCGACCCCTTCAACCTTTAAATTAACGAGTTCACTCCCTCCTCTTTTTCATACTTAACCTTCCCCTTTTCCATCTTTTGTTTCACCTCTTTTAATTTATCCACCTCCCAGATTCCCGTTATCGTGTTCCTTTCTCCTCCTATGTCCTTTCTCCCTTTGCCGCGCCTATTATTGCCTCCTTTTAGTATGGTTGTTACTGGAAAGTGCTCGGAATCTAACTCATTCCCCACCTTCATACTCCCTGTCATATGCCGCATTCTTCCTTCAGCCAAGATGTAGTCTATTACTGTTGTTCACTTTCCATAAAATCCACCATAAAATATAACTTTTTAAGAGAGTACTGAAATTTCAAAGATAGTGATTTAATTTTCAACAAAAAAATTTAGTTGAGGTTCAAACCCAAAGAGATAAAATTTTATTCAAACAAAATGAAGTTTAAACAAATAAAAAATTTTCAAATATGTAAGAAAACAAAGACATATAACCTAAATTTTTGAACGTCCAAGCCAAAAGACGAATTTTCTCTACAGAAAGTAAATTTTGAACTAAAAAATGTGAATTTTAAATTAGGAAATAAATTTTTTACAAAATAGTTAAATTCTCAACCAAAGAGATAAACCTTGATTCAAAAGAACAGATTTCCAATAAGTAGTTTAACTCTCAGCCACGGAGTTAAGTTCCTAATTTAAAAATACCAGTTTTTAATAAAATAGTTTAAATTTTAACCAAAAAATAAATTTTTAACTAAAAATATGAACCTTCAATAATAAAACTGATTTTCCTGAAAAAACAGGATTTATTTTTAATGAAGCAGTTGCATTTTAATCCAACAAATATGAACTTTTTAAAACAAAAGTTGAATTTGCAACTAGAAACTTGAATTTTCAACCAAGAAAGAAGCCATTTCTACCTAAATAGATAAATTTTTAAATAAAAACGAAAAGTTTGTTATAAAAATTGTTGAATTTTTATTCAAAAAATATTTCAGGCAACTTTTTAGTACCAATATATGAATTTTGATCGTAAAATAAATGTTTTACGTAAAAAGTTAAATTTTCAACCAAAAAAGATGCCTTTTTAAGAAAATTGTTTAATTTTCAAACATGTAATAAAATTTAAAACTTAAATGATCATTTCCAGGAGGAAGTAAATGTCAGCAAAAAATTAATAATATAAATACTACGTAATTAAATTTCTAACAAGAATATTTTATTAGGAATACCTAACCAACTTTTCAGTTACTTCGACCATTAATATTCAAAGAATTGATTTAGGTGCGTTTTTTAGTCACCAGGTTTCTTTAGCGAGTAAATTTTAAATTCATAATTATTTTCTGGACAATTATTAGGAATTATTTGTTTCATTTGCAAATTTCGAAAAAGTACGTACATAAAAGAAGGACGCCCCATCTTCTGCGACAAATTGGAACAAAATCTCTAGACCTTTTCACAAACTGTTTAACAAATTGTTTTCGTAAAATCAAAAAACTTTTAAATCATTATTTCTCCATAAGAAAAATAGGCCAGCTATCGAATCTTTCTTTTTAGCTTATAATTTTTAATCATTGATACATATTATGTACACAATGACGGGGAAAACAGAAACTTAAAAGATGGAAAAATGATTTTCATTTTTGTTTAAACTGCCTGTAACATGGAATCTAGAACACGGATGCTGTGAATGTGCATGCTTCTAAAGATTCTGTAAGTATAAAATATAACAAATGCGGAAATTTCCCTCTATCTCCGAATGAACAGTCTGAAAAATAGGTCAGATACATGTTAGTACATATATATAAATTTCTTGAATAATCAGTTTCTGGTTCTCTACATAATTGTGTACATTAAAAAAATGAATCTTTTAATTAGACATATGGTTCTCTTATTTGCGTGCTTCAACCATATTCGACGTAAGTGTAATATAAAAACTTGTTAAAAATTTAAAAATATTATACAACGTTTACCCTGGAATTATTTACTTCTTTTTCAAATTCCTTTGAGTTTTCATGAATTTTTTCCAATTTTTGTAATTAGCTTTTGGTCAAAGCTTTGTGAAAGCATCTCTTTATTCGTTTCAGTTTTACGCAAAAAGAAAAAAATTTCTTCTAGAGTAATATGCTTGTATTGATATATAGCTTATATTGTAGTTTTCTTTTTGTCTTTCTAAGTTCCGGGTGTAGTTCCGAATAGCCCTAGCATCTGTTTTTTTGACTCTGTAGATTAATGTATTTTAAAGCGCTAATTGTGAAAACTACAGTGAGAATTCTTACTTTTCTTGATTAAAAAATGTCAAATTTTAGAAAACTGAAAAGAGTTTATAAAGTTTCAATCGGGCTTTTACATTTGTTTAGCTACTCAGACTTTTCAATTAAAGCAGTTCCATTTTTAATGTTTAAATCTAAAAATTCTTACATTTTGAATTGATACCGATTCATTTTGTAAGATTGATTATTATTTACTTGTTAATCGTTGCGGTATAGTTATATTTTAAAAATCGTAATTTATATTCACATTTAATCAACTAAAGTGGTTTTCTATCCAAAATTGTCGAACTCAAAAGCATAAATTTGTCAAAAACAGAATTTTCGACCGTTAAAATTTCAACAAAACAATTAAGTTTTTCACAAATAAGTGGAATTTTAACCGAACATAGTTCAATTCTCACAATAAAGGATTAATTTTTTAAAGAAAGATTCAATATTTAGCATTCATGTATTTATTAATCTAGGAAGATGATTTTTGAACAAAAACAAACAATTTTTTTGCCACTTGACTTGAACTGAATAAATTAATTTTTAAAAAAGTAGTTTAATCTACAGCCAGTGAGATGAATTATTAACAAAAAAGATGAATTTTTGAAGTGAAAAAGACGATTTTTTAAAAACAGAACACATGAGTTTTCCACGAAAAAATTAATAGTTGTAAATTTAATAAAAGTAAAAATTAATGTATTTTCAACTAGAAAAGATAACTTTTCAACCAAAAATGGAATAATTACATTTTCAACTGTAAAATTAATTTTCAACAAAGTGGAACGCATTTTGTATACAGGGTGTCTAAAAAGTCCCGGGACGGTTGGATATTTCCTGAGGTAAAACATTTTGGAAAAAGTAAAGGTAATTCTTGAAGTAAATTTCAACGAGTAATTGAATGGTGATCTTCATTTTGACCTTGAAGTTAATCTTCATGTAATTGGTTAATTGTAACGTTCAACGTCAGTTAGAGGTTACTTGAAATTAACAAAGTTTTCCAAGAGGTCAGTACAATTCCTAAAGTAAATTTCAACGAGAAATTCATTGATGAGCTCTGTATTGATCTTGGTGATGATCTTCAAGGTTTTTTCAAGGTTTTTTCCAAGCAGTTTACGCTTACGTTTAGCATTACCCAGAGACAACGACGCGGTCGTAAAAAATTATGTTCCCTTTGGGGTGCTTGATTAGCGTGAGTCCCCTTGCCTCTCACGCTTCAGTGAAGATATTCGAACTGAAAACCTTGAGTTTCTTAAAATAAAGCTATGCGATTGTGAAAATGACTTACAGCATTAAGAATCATCTCCCTATCAATCAAAGTAGCCTCTTGCAGAATCCGATTCTGCAATTCGTCTAAGCTTTCGTGTTGCGTTGAGTATACTTTGCTCTTGAAATAACCCTAAAGAAAATAGTCGAGAGGCGTCAGATCAGGAAATCTAGCAGGCCACTCGATTTCACCCCTTCTTCCAAATCACCTTTGAGGGAACTGAGTATCCAAATATGCTCGAACCTTCCTACCGTAATCAGCCGCTGGTCCGTCCTGCTGGAACTGAATATTTTGAAAATTAACGCCTGTAATCTCCCTTATTCTGGATACAATTTGGTTTCTGAGAAGCTCTTCATATGCACGGGCATTGAGATTACCATCGATGAAGAAACGGCCTATCAATGTATCATTCAAGATACCGGCCCAAACATTAATCTTTTGTGGATATTGCGTGTGACTCTCCAACATCCAATCAGGATTTGTGTCGGACCAATATCTACAATTTTGCCTGTTAATTTCGCCTTTTAATGTGAAAGAAGCTTTATCTGAAAATAATGTATTGTACAAGAAAAGAGGATCTCTATCAATTCTGTCGATCATAATTTCACAAAATTCAACCCGACGATCAGGATCGTCTTTATTGAGCTCTTGTACCAGATAAAATTTGTAAGGATGAAAATTAATGCTTTTTAAAATATTTCGCACTGTCTCAGGAACAACGTTACGCTCATCAATATCTCGACGTAAACTAAGGTGTGGGTTTTTAACAAATTCTTGGGCTATGTCCATCTGCAAATCCTCAGATCCTGCAGATTTTTGCCGACCAGTTCTCTGAAGGTCCATGATAGATCCATGATTCATAAAGCGCCTTACAATTCTTTCAATTCTTGATTTTGAGATATGATTTAACCCTTCTGCATTACGAAAAGTGCGATTAAAAAGCAAACGAACTTGATCACATGATCGAACTCGATCTCCCCAATCACGCATGATTAATAGAGATACCCTCTCTCGTTCCGAAAGTTTCGCTTGTGCCATAATAATCTTTTAGCGAAAGATAGTAAATATGTACTCGTAATACTTAAATTAAGTTTCGATTCGTAATATTCGTATGGAAAAACGGTATAGGACTTATAGTGTCACCCTAGGTGTTGACTTAGGTATCGTAAAATGGTATAGGACTGTATAATTCTTTGGGAAGGAACACAACTCTCACCAGAACATCTGCAACTTTTAATGAAAAATTTCCTTATGATTTTACAATATTCAAAATGCTGTACCAAGATCAATACAGAGCTCACCAATGAATTTCTCGTTGAAATTTACTTCAGGAATAGCACTGACCTCTTGGAAAACTTTGTTAATTTCAAATAACCGCTTACTGATCTTGAACCTTACAATTGACCTATGACTTGGGTACGTAGCTGAACGTAGAATTTTCCGGTCTATCGATTTCAGATGTAAAAAGGGGGATTCCATTTAAAACAAACAAAGTTGACCTTCAAAAAGCTATGAAGATCAACTTCAAGGTCAAAATTAAGATCACCTGAGGCAATATCCAACCGTCCCGGGACTTTTTAGACACCCTGTAAGTTAAATTGAAGCCGAGACGAATGTTTCACCAAATAGTTAAATCCAGAACCAAAGATGAATTTTCAGAAAATAATATAAAGTTTTTACCCAAAAAAATGAGATCTCAACTAACTGCATCAATTTTCAATAAAAAATGAGAATGTTGCTCTCGGCTCTTTATATCAAGTAGGCGGTTTTTCCAAAAGTAAATAAAATAAATATAAATATAAATATAAATAAATAAATTTATCCTTGGTTTAGTGAATTAATATAGATCTTCAAATTAATATTGTGCGATTGACAAAACAAAATGATTTCATTTCATTTAAATAAATTATTATTTATGCCAAATTTTACAAACCTTTTCAAGACTAAGTATTTATATCTTTTTACTAGTTTCTAAATCAATTTTAATTAATTAAATTACGTTGAACTAGAACTTTGATTTTTTTCTATGTGCCTAATGCCTAATGCCTAATGCCCCCAAATTCGAGATAACTAGTTCAACAATTTTTCTGAGCTTGGCTCACATCTTCTTCCATAATATTGGAGTTCGGGTGAATTGAGCTTTTTTAAAGGTTTAGTTTGCACGAAAAAAATTATTCCAATTTGTTTGCATTTTTGCATTAGTTTAAATAAGTAAAAATATAGATTAAATATTTACCGTCTCCTCTTTTTAATACACAAAACAAACTTTTATAAACTCTATTAGTTTATCGTCACTGTAAAAACACGTTGAAACACTTAATCAAAGAGTAAACCGCTCCAAACCGGTAGCGTCAGTCAGTGATGGCATGCGCAGTAGCGATTTCTGTAAATTTTTAGGTGGACACGTGGTGTTACATAACCTACAAATACACAGGAATCACTACTGCGCATGCCAAAGATATCCGCGTCCTCTCATCACTGGCGTCGGCCATCTTGTTTCAGCTGGATATTAATCTCGAATCTCGATCATTATCGATGTGATCTCTCAGTTCGATCATTCGTTTTAAATGCTCTTAAATTAAGTATCACTTTAGCTGCATATCAAAATGATACTGTCTTCGGTATCATTCTGAACACTTTTTTTTGCTGTGTATGATATTTAGTGATAAAGATGAAAATTTCATGGCTAGCCCTTGTCGAAAACATTATTCTTTTTTTTACCTTCTAATTTTTTTAAACTTCGCATACTTACGTTTTAGCCAAAGGCTGGATATGAAACTTTCAACCTTATCATTAAATACCTCGGAAACTTTGACTGGTAAGAAAAAATCGGATGAGACATAAAATATGTATTTTGAATAGGTCTACAACTTTTTTTGAAATTCTTTCATTTCAAGTTTAGACGGTTCTCGAGATAAATTTAAAAACCATTATCTTTATGGGATTTTTATAGTTTTTACATGAAAATCAAATTTCACCAGGATTTTCGTAATCGGCGCCTCAAAATACATGAGTATACGGAGTTTAAAAAAATGGAGGTAAGAGCTATTCGGAGCTTTATCCAAATTCTCCATAGTTTCAATGATAAAAGTGCATACAAACTTGAATAATGTCTTTTTTCCTACAAAATTAGGCGCAGGAGCTGTCACACACATTAGTTGCCCGCCTCTTAAGGAAAACTTCGCTTTCATACAATTTAAGGATGATCGTACTTTTCAACCCCATATGGATACCTGCCTCGATAATTTCGTACCCGATTGGATGCAAATATCACATTGGGCGGAACCTATTGATGAGCCTCGAGTTTTTATACGATTTGAAGGCGCTGGGCAGCGGGAATTCCCACTCGGCAAATGTATAGATGGAAATAAGAATCGTAATCCTCGTTCTTGCGTTCCACATATCGCGGAAATTCTTCGCGCATTTGACTTATACTATGCAGCTGAAAATTTCGAAAAGTTTGTTCCCAATAAAAGGTATGGTCCGTCATCTACTATGCCACCATCAAATTACATGTACGTGAAATTTCCAGACTGCCCTATATATTTCGCAAAGTTAACGCAATATAATAATCAGGAAGAAAGAGAGAACGCAAAACATGCTAGGGAGCTAGAGAGGAGTATTAATAGTATGAATCAGTTACAGATTTCATCTTCCAGCACACTCCCTGCATTTAAAAAGCAAAGGACATCGTAATAAAATCTCAAGATGTTTAGGAGTACTTTCCTGTCTTTATTTTTATTTTAAGCATGTCTTCTTTACATTCGAATATGTGTTATGGAAAAGTATATCAAATGATGTATATTTCATTGTTTTAATTAATAAACCACTGAAAAAAAATTTGCAATTAATCAAGTAGGCTGAATTACTTGGCTGATTTTACTTGAAGAAAACAAGTATTTTCTTTTTACAGGGGACCACTTTTCTTGAATTAGAAGAATGATATAATCATGTCAACTATTTGAATAAAGAATATATTTGCTCAAGCAAAAAACTATTTAGTTAATGTTTTTCATTATACTAATGCTATACATTATACTATTGCGTGAAGTTTAATAAAATATTGAATTAGGAATATTATCATCTTTACTTTCCTTAATTGTTCGTTTGAGTATCGTCTTTTAGTGTCTGTAATCATTTACACTTCTGTTTCTTTCCTCATCGCTAAAACCGAAGGTAAGAAGCTAAAAAAGAAGGTAAGAAGGTTATTGGAAGAGCAGGCCCCCTTATAAGAAGTAAAAATATATCAAATAAGGCTAAAATCGCAATGCATAATTCTATATTTGTACCAACTGTACTATACGGCAGCGAGACATGGACATATCAAGAAAAAGATAAGAGTAAAAT
>JAAAKG020041815.1:0-18931 GCA_010014905.2 Druon quercuslanigerum
AAATTAATTTTTTAATCTAAAAAGTCATTGAAAATTTTCCAAGAAATCTCAAGAGAATATTTTATTATCTGGAAACTTTTGTGAAATCTTTTTAAAAAATTTGAAATCATTGCAAATCATATGAATTCTTATGAATCTGATTTACTATACGCTTTTTAAAACCTTTAATATCCTTGAAATCTTCTAAAGGTTTTAAAATCTCTTTGAAATGTTTGAAATCAGGTTTAGTGTACCCTTTTTGAAATCTTTAAATTTGAAATCTTTATGTCATTTTTATGAAATCTTTTGAAAACATGTAAACAAATTTGAAATCGTTTAAAATCTTTAAAATTTATTGAAATCTTCAGATCTGGTGTATCTTCAAAAATCTATCATTGATTTAGACCTTTTAAAAATATTTTCAAATTTAAAATTATTTTCTAAATTGTTTTAAAGTTTCTAAATATCTTTTAAAATTAACATTTTTTTAAATTAATTTGTAAACACTGACTTGGGAATATTTCCAGGTAAAAAATGTCTACGTTATTTGCTCGTTCAAGGGAGCCCAGGGACTTTACGCTAACGATATTGCGTTATTGGAACTTGAAAAGCCTTTCACACTGTCTGCTCTATTAATGCCAGTCTGCTTAGATCCTAATGCGTACAATGAAAATTTAACACCTGGAGATCTGGGAAAAGTTGCTGGATTTGGAAGAACAGAGACGGGAAGTACCAGTTATATTTTAAGGATGATTACTGTTCCCTATGTTTCAAAAGATGTGTGCGAAAGCAGCGCCTCCGAAACAAACAACGTACGTTTCATTACCGCTGATAAATTCTGCGCTGGTTACACAAACGGTAAGGACTTGTAACTTTTCTTTTTTTTTTTGTTTTATAACTAAGGGGCCATATATAAACTGTGTTACCAATTTTTGACTATTTTTGTTTTAGGTAATGAATCAAGAATAATTAAAAATAATAAAATATCAGACGTCATGGCTCAAAAAACTCACTAAACAGGGCGATTTTTCATTAAATTAGGGGAATACACTCTTTTAAATAAAATGTATGTAGATACAATGTCAAATTCAATATGAAAAGCTATAAATTCCTAAAATTTCAAGTCCAAAAAAAACCAAACAGTTGCATTAACAAAATAAATAGTTAAATTTTTAAGCAAAGGAGACGAATTGGCAATAAAATAGTTAAATTTTTCACCAAATAGTTAAAGTTTTAAGCCCAAAAAAGACGATCTTTTTAAAGGCAGTTACATTTTTCACAAAAAGAGTTGATTTCTAACCAAGAAAGATGACGTTTTTTTTATCATAAAAGATAAATTTTTAATCCGAAATACTAATTTTTAACACTGTTTAATTTTTGATAAAAAAGATAACTTGAACCAATTAGTTGAATTTTCAACAAAACAATTTAATTTTCGAACAAAAAATATGACTAACAAAATAGTTATATTTTCATACAAAAATTAAAGTTTCACAAAATATTTGCATTTTTAACCAAATAGAGGAGTTTTTGCCCTAAAAAGAGATGAATTTTCTTTTTTTTTTTTAAATAAATAGTTCAAATTTCAATTGAAAAATATCAGTTGTTAAACAAAAATAGAATAGTTAAATTTTTATTTTAAAAAATTACTTTTCATCGTAAAAAAGACAAATTTCCGAACAGGTACATTTTACCAAAAAATCCGATTTTTTAATAAATTATTTAAATTATTTGAATTTTTAACTTAAAAAAGGATAAGTTAGCAACCAAAAATAGAATAGTTAAATTTTCAGATAATATAATATAATATAAATATAATATAATCTTTTGAAAAAAGAATGTTTTCCAAAGTAGTTCAACTTTCACCGAAGTAGTTGAATTTTTAACCAAATAGTAAAATTTTCAAAAACACAAATTTTCCGCCAAAAAAAAGAAAGATTAATCAAAAAGACGAATTCACAACAAAATTAATGAAATTGGAAGCCAAAAAGACGAATTATCTACCAAAATATATGAGTTTTTAACAAAGAGTATGATTTTTCAACAAAAAATGTAATTTTTGGTATTTCAACCAAACATAATTTTTAATTAAAATGAAAAACAAAGTAATTCAACAAAAAAAAACAATTGAACTTAGAAAAATGATCATTTTTAAGTAAACAGTTTAATTTTCAATTTAAAATATCAAGTTTGAACAAAAAATGAAAAGTTAATCCTTCAATAAAAAAAACGAATTTTTAACCAAAAAGATTAATTTGATACAAAAAAAGAGGAAATTTTAACAAAATATATAAATTTTCAACTTAAAAAGATCAAGTTCCACCAAAAAATGGAAAAGTTAGATTTACAGACTAAAAAAATTATTTCTTAAATAAAAAAACGAATTTTCAACCAAAAAGACAATATCTTAACAAAGAACATTAATTTTCTAGCAAAAAAAAAAAATACAAATTAAAACAAACAAATCCTAATCAAGCAATTGCATTTTCAACCAAAGACAATTTTCTAATGTAGAAGATTGATTTTATACCAAAAAATACGAAATTTCAATCAAATATATGAATATTCAGCCAAATTTTCAATTAAAAAGATCAATTTTCAATTAAAAATATCATGTTTCAGCCAAAAATGGAAAAGTTATATTAACAGGTAAATAGAATATTTCTTGCAAAAAAAAAACAACAATTGCATTTTAGACCAAAAAGTATGCATTTTCAATAAAATAGCTGAATTTTCAACTAGAACAAATAAATTATCAATTGAAAGTATCAAGTTTCAAGAAATAATGGAATAGTTAAATTTTCAGTCAAAATAATTATTTTCAACCTGAAAAAGGAGCTACTTTTCAACCAAATATTTAGATTTTCAACCAAAAGGATACATCTTTTTCAAACAAAAAAATCAATTTTTAACAAATTAGATCAACTTTCAACCAAGTAGAAATTTATGGCAAAAAAAAAGAAGTTTTAAAAAAATAATTGAATTTTTAATAGACTAATTAAATCTGCAAGCAAACGAGATGAGTTTTGAATCAAAAGTATAACAGTAGACTTTTCAGCGAAAAAATGAGCTTTGGTCAAAAAATAGTTTAGTTTTTCTTATCAGGTTCTATAAATTTAATTTAAATTTAAGTGGAAAAGCCGGGAGTTTCTTAAAAACTGAAGAGAAAAGAAGAATTCTTTATAAAAAAGGGGAAAATATTGAAATAGGGCAAAAAGTTTGACGTCTGAAATATGAAAGTGATTGTTAAACTTAATAAATTATTATAGAACTGTACCATTTCAGGGCCAACTTGTGCAAAATTCGCAAACTTTGTTGAAATTTATCATCAGAAAACGTACTAAACGTAATTTAAATTCGTAAGGTTGCTTCCACTACCCGCCCCCCCCCTCTTCAAATTTATAACATAATTTATGGATAACTTCTAAGAATTTTTATATTTTTTTCAGGTTCATCTGTGTGCGATGGTGATAGCGGCGGAGGATTGGTGTTCAAAAAAAGGGAATTATATTTCTTGCGGGGGATCGTGAGCCTTGGGCTTGGTGCACAAAAAAACAGTGCGGACAGAACTTGCAACAGTTTTACGTACTCTTTATATACACAAGTTGCGGAGGGAAATTTAAAATGGATACAAAAAGTAATTTTAAAGTTGAAAACTGACGGTTATTATCCACCATGCTACACAGACCGAGAAGACTAGTTTTAAGAATATTTTTTCATTAAAATTTACGATTGAAAAAGACTGCCGTACGTTTTTTTTCTTTTATTTCTCTTTTATAAATTTGTTACGGCAAATAAGTCTAGTATTTTCAATTAAGAGACTGTGATTCTTTCGATCTTCTACAAATTTAATATAGATATGAGCTTAGAATGTACATTTTTTTGTATAAGTAAAAATTCTTAATTAATTTATTACATTTTGCAGTATATACAAAAACAGTCGAGTATATTGAAACATATTGTTTAAAACTTCAACAGACCTAAGCTATTGGAAAATCACGAAAATCGAAATATCCATTTACTTGACTAAGTTGACGAAGAGCGCAAAAAATATTATCTGCATGCCTAGAAAGTTAACAAAAATTTTCAGTACATAACTTATTTTGTCACACGCATTTAAACGCGATCTAATTATTAAACAAATGATGAAATTATTCTTTCGGAATCGTACAAAAACCTATTTTTTCCGAATACTGAAAACGTCAAGAAAAAAATGTATCAAGCCTTGCATATTACTTACAACAAATCCTATTTTACAATCTGACAAAGTGTTTTTGAAGTTGAATTTCTATGTTAGAGACGGGAGCTTCACAGGATTTTTTGGCGCAGGTAAATCTGAAAAAGTAGAAAAATAAGTTAATTTAAAGCCATTTTCCTCAAATATTTATTAAGAATTAATAATGAAATAAATACAAATTAACCTTGTAGTTTTAGGCTTGATAAATCAGGTAACTCTTTTAATTTGGAGGTATCCAAAGTTGAATTTTTAGGTTCAAAGCTCTTCTCATTCAAATCTTCACCAAGTGAAGACTCCAGTAATTCCTGTAGCTCCTTCTCAAGCTCTAAATCAGATTCACTAGGTTGTTGTGCTGGTTCTGCTAAAGCTGCTTGTACATCATTAAAATCTCCCAATACCTGAAATTTTGTTATATATATATAATATGAATTATCATTATAATTTTAATTTTAATATATTACCACCTATCCTCTCTTAACTATTGAATACATTGAATTAATTATTTTACATTCATTAGTATTTTAAATTAATGATTATCTATAAGTCCTATACCCAGTACTTTTGAAAATTTGGCAAAACCCTTGAACCCTTATTGTCAACCATAATATATTGCAGGGTGTCAGCTCAAATCCTGGAAAAAAATTTCCTGAAAATTCCAGTTCTTTTTCCAGATAAAACAAGTATTTTCCAGGCCTAGTTTTTCATAGTACGTAGCCATTCAAATATTTCGCATTTTTGTAAATAATCGACTAATAATGTTTTTTCTTCTTCGGTTTTTAGGGATTCAATTTATATGTTTAATTAGGAAAGCTTTGAAAAACCATATTACAAGATTTTCTTAAATATATAATAGAAAAATCGATTAATTAAATAATTAGATAATGCTAAAAATATAATTAATAATTTCTTCAATTTGTCTCTAACGTTTATGAATTTGAATAATAATTCTAACAAATTTATTCCTAATTTTTCAAGTAAAAACGTTGTATTTTTCATCAAGATTGATTAGTTTTTAACCAAATAGTTAAATTCTAATCTAAAAAATATCAAATTTCAACAAAAAATGAAATAATTAAATTTTCTGTTAATAAAATTAATTTTTTCACACAAAAAAAAAAATTCAAACGAAGTATTGATTTTTTAACTTGAATGATGAATCTTCAGTTTGAATTAGTGAATTTTCAACAAACGAGTTTAATCTTCAACAAAAAATATAATTTTTAAACTAAAATGATCAATAATTACCCGGATTACTTGAATTTTCAACTAAAAAGATAAGAAAATTAAATTAAATTTTCTACCAAATAAGATGATTGTTCAACAAATTACATGAATTCTCAAGGAAATAGTTGATTTTTTCAACTAAAAAATTCCAATTTGCAACCAAAGTAATGAATTTTGAATTGAAAAGATGAATTTTTGTCAAAAGAGTTTAAATTTCAACCGAGTCATTATATTTGCAACAAAAAAGATGAATTTTCAAACAAAGATTTTTTCTACGAAAAAAGACGGATTATTAACAAAAAACACGACTTTCCAACGAAATAGTTAAATTTGCAACTAAAAAGACCAATCAACTAAATAATTGAATATTGAACTAAAAAAGACAAGTTTACAACCAAATATTGAATAGTTAAATTTTCAGTTAAAAATTAATTTTCAAGCAAAATAATACATTTTCAACTGAAATGGAGATTTTTCAACTGGAATAGTGGAACTTTAAATAAAAAATATGAATTTTCAGCTAAAATTATAATTTTTAACTGGAATAGTTAAGTTTTCAACAAAATCAATGAATTTTAAATTAGAAAAGATAAATGGTCAACCAAAAGTTCAATAAAATTTTAGTTAAAACAATTAATATACAACCACAGATGAATTTTAAACTAAAATGATAAAATATTCAATTGGAATAGTTACATTTTCAGCTTTAAAAAAACTACTTTTCGACAACAACAAAAAAGTAATTATAAAAAAAAGTTACATTTTCTAATAAAGTGATGAATTTTAAACTGGAATAGTGGAATTTGAAAACAAGAAGATGAATTGTCAACTAAAATGAACTCGAACAATTACATTTTCAACAAAATAAATACAATAATATAATGCTATATTTACAATGGAAGAATCATTATAATTCAATTTTATATTCCAATCCCAAAAAACATTAGGCACATAAAAAATAGTAGCTAAATTGTGTCATGTAGTTTTCTAAATATTAAATTAAGGGGTTCATTGTTTTTAAATTCGGATATACAATATAAATCTCCCATGAAATCAAGTGAAATTCTTTCAAATCTTTTAAAATACCCAAAAAGCTTTGAAATCCATTGTGTAATCCTTTAAAATATCCCTGAAATCTGTTGAGACCTTCTAAACATTTCTGAAAACTTCAATCTTTTTAAATCCTATTAATCTCTTAAGTATGGCGAAATCTCTTGAAATATCTGAAATCCGTAGAACCGTTAGAAGTTCCTTGAAATTTCATTTTATTTAATTTATTCCTTAAAATTCTCCATATATCATTCGAAACCAATTAAAACCTTTATAATATATCATTGATATCCTGGATATCTTTTTTAATCCTTTGAAATCCTTTTTAGGATAAGTTTAAAAACTCTTTGCAATTTAAGACATTTAAATTCGATTAAAATAAAATTCCAAATTCTTTTCAACTTTTTGGTCGTTGGATTCTTGGTTTTACTTTCAGGAATTCTATACATTAACTCTTTAAAATCCTTTGATATCTCTTAGAGTTAAAAAATCCCTTAAATCTCGTGAAATCCCAGAAAAATCGAATAAAGTCACTAAAAAAAACTTGAAATCTATTCTACCTTTCAAAATTCCTTTAAAATTCCATTAAAAGCGATAAAATCTTTTAAAATAGTCCAAAAGATTTGAAATCTATTAAAATCTACAACAATTTATTAAAAGCCCTCGAATCTGTTGAAATGCCTCAGAGTCTTTTAAAATACGCTATATTCTCACAAATCCCTCGAGGGTTTCTAAATACCTTAGATTTTGTGAAATTGATAAAAATATTTTGTAATCTCGTACATCTTTAATTATTTAATATCTATTAATATTTCTTTAAAAATGTTAAAATCTTTTAAATCCTGAGATCCCGCAAAATCCGTCAAAATCCCTAAAAGTATCTTAAAATTTAGTTCCATTTTATTTATTACCTAAAGTTCTATGGAAATTGATTAAAAAATTCTCCCAAACCCCTTGAAACCTTTGAAATTATTTGATATCTTTTAAAATTCCTTCAAATCTCATAAATTATCTTGAAATTTGGAATATCTCTTAAAATTTTTTCAAACCGTTTTAAATCTTTGAAATACTCTGATATCTTTGATCTTTTAAAATCCATTGAAAGGTTCACAATCACGTAAATTATATTGAAATTTGTAATGTCTCTGAAAATTCCTTCAAAATTTTTGAAAACTTCGAAGAAAAACATTTCAAATCTCTGAAAACAGTTGAAATCATAAAAAAACTCCTTGGAAACTTTTGAAATTCTTTTCAAAAATGATGAAATTTCTCGGAATTTTTTAAAAGACATTAAATTCATTAAAATCCTTCTAAAGTTTCGAAATAACTTATATCTTGTCAAAACGTAAATTAATTAATTCTACGTTACATGGATTTACTGAATACATTCTTTTAGCGTCTAATTTCAGTAAGTGGTTAAGTAGTCAAAAACTTTAAACAAATAAATTATTTTTCGACAATTAGGTAAATAATAAAAGTTAATACAAAAATAGGCATGAGCGTAAAATAGTCTAGTCTCTTCAAATTTCTTAAAACATTTTTAAAAGTTTGAAATACTCTAAGATCTCATAAAATCCTATGAAATCCATAAAAATACTTTTATATTTCGTTCTATTTCATTTACTCTCGAAATTCCCTAAAAATCCTTTGAAATTCTCTCTGAAATCCTTTAATATTTTTGATACCCTTTTTAATCCCTTGAAATATTTTAAATCTTGTGCATTATCTTGAAATTTGTAATATCTCTTAAAATGTCTACAAAAATTTTGAAAACTTTGAAACAACTTGAAACTTTAAATAAAAACTTTTCATATCCCTGAAATCAGTTAAAACCCTACAAAACACCTTTAAATCTGTCGACATTGTTTAAAATATGGTGAAATTTGTCGGAATGTTTCATACAAAAATCCTTTTAAAGTTTTGGAATCACTTCAATCTTGTGAAATCTCTAGAAATCTTTTTAATTTTCTTAAATTTCGAAATCTTTAACACCTTTTAAAATTCTGTTCTAAAAACTTTTAAATCTTTTAAATTCCATGAAATCCCTTTAATTGAATTCTATTTCATTTACTCCCTAAATTCCCTAAATATATTTATTCAAAGTTTCAAGTTATTTAGAGTTTTCAAGATGTTTGAAGAAATTTAAGGGATATTACAAATTTCAAGATAATTCACAAAATTTCACATATTTAAATAGATTTTAAAAAGGTTGTTAAAAGTTTCAAGTTATTTCAAAGTTTTCAAGATGCCTGAAGAAATTTTAAGGGATATTACAAATTTCAAGACAATTCACAAAATTTCACATATTTCAATGGACACCTTGAAATCTGCTGAAATTATTTGAAATCTGGTGAAATTCGTCAGAATCTTTTATAAAAAATCCTATTAAGTTTGTTGAAGCACTTCATCTTGTGAAATCTCTGGAAATCTTTTGAAATCCCTTAAATTTCGAAATCTTAAATACCTTAAATACCTTTAATATCTTAAATACTTTTAAGGATGTACACTAAGTACAATCAATCACAAAAGTGGCCGATTTTTAAAATGGTTTATAAAATCGAAAAAAATAGATCTATTATTGACTTCTGAAAATCTTGACGGAAGCTTCTAAGTGTACTTTAGAAAAAATAATTCCGGTCAAAATGTTTATTTAAACTTTGTTATTTAGAATTTTAGTTTTTTATTTCTCTTTAGGGAAAGGTTACAATTCTTATTTAATCCTAATGATCAAGGTCTCAATTTATTCTTTGAAGGATTAATAACAGTATGATTTCTAAATTAGTGTTTTTTAATAAAATCCACCCAAATTGAAATGTAAATAATTACTGTTACGTAAACAATTTTAATAATAGATCTATTTTTTACGATTTTAGAAATCACTGCAAAGATAGTCAACTTTTGAGATTTACTGCATGTCGTGTACATCCTTAAATCCCAGGAAATTCAAAAATCCCTTAAATTTAATTATATTTCATTTACTCACTAAATTCTCTAAAAATCCCTTGAAATATTTTCATATCTTTGTTAACTTTTTAAATCCCTTGAAATATTTGCAATTTTGTGGTTTATCTTGAAATTTGTAATATTCCTTAAAATGTATTCAAAATCTTGAAAAATTTGAAATAACTTGATGATACTTTGAATGAGAACTTTTCAACTCCCTGAAATAAGTTAAAATCCTGGAAAACCCCTTTGAATATTTTGAAATTATATATCCTTGGAATTTTTATAGAGTCTTTTTAAAGTTTTGGAAGCACTTAAATCTTATGAAATCTCTGAAAATATATTTAATATCCCTTAAATTTCGAAATTTTTAATGCCTTTTAACATTCCCGTAAAAAATATTAAAATCTTTGAAATCCTCTAAAATCCCATTAAATCCGTAAAAATTCTCTAAAATCCCTTGAAACCCTCCTAAAATTTCTTCAAAAATTTTGAAAACTTTGAAATACTTGAAACTTTGAATATAAACTTTCAAATCCCCGAAAAATTTCAAATCCTTCAAAACCTCTTTTGAATCAGTTCAAATTATTTGAAATCTCGTGCAGATTTTCTGAACTACCTTGAAATCTTTAGAAAAATTTTGAAATCCTTTTAAATCTTCAAAATCTTGAAATATATTCAAATTCGGATTTTTGAAGTCCAACAAAAATTTACATTAGTGAGCAATTTGAGAAAAAATAGTAGCATAAGTATCATTTTTTTCGACTAGTGGCAAAATATTTGCTTCCTTAAAAGAATGGTGAAAAAGTGCTATTAGCGGCATGAGTCCGAGGTCTGAATTAGAATAAAAAAAAAGGAAAACATTTGACATACATCAGAAAGATCATCCATAGTATCTCTGACGATGTCCTCGGTCAAACCAGTTTCCTCGAATTTCTTGAGTATGCTGCAACCAACTTTGTAAGCAGTCAACACTTCAGAATCAGAATGTGCGTCATGAATCCGCGAGAGAAGTGTCTGAACATTGCGCAGTGAATTCACTCTCTTCTCAATACATTTTTCTAGTTCATGCTTCTTCCTCAAACAGTTTTTGGCCGCATGCCTGAACTCAGTTGCGACATAATTCCTCGCTTTTTCCTCACAGGCACGTTTTTCCAGCTCGAGGTGTTCGATATTCTTCATCAACAATTTCTCCTGATTTTTTAACTTGTAAACACCTTCCTCCACCTCGGAAATGGCTTTGACGCCCTGACTGCAGATCTTGACTAACAATTCTGATTTTACGTCAGAACAATCTCCCTTCAGGGCAGCCTTTTTTATGTGTCTTAGCCATATTACAGCCAATCTAACGTTTTTCTCATTTATCAACTTATTCTCCGTCTTCTGAATGCAGAGTTCGACGAGTTTTGATATTGGAATCAAAGTATTTTCTCGATTGCTGTCTATTGTTGATAAAATTATTTCTCCTAAATCTCTCACTGTAGGCAAGTGAATGTACTTTGTGTGCACGCTGATGACTTCCTCGGAAACGTAGGTTTTTGCTTTAGAAAATGACCACATGAGAGGTTTCTTCACGAATACGTCAACTGCCCAACCGGTCCATGTACTCGAAGGTTCTTTCACGAAATCTTCTTCTCGAACTAGTTCACCATTTCTGAAATGAAATTCGTTCAGAAATAAATATTTTAAATCTTTATTATTAATTAATTGTTATTTAATTAAATGATTAGAAGTATTCTGCCCAGAGCTGATTTTCAAAATAAAAAATACAAACCATCTTCACATATTTTTATGTTTTAGGCTGAACATATTATTATATTCTGTTACTTTGATTTAGAAACTATAATTTCAAGAAAGTACAAAAAAATTATTCATATTTTTCATCTGGCATCAATTCTGAAACCCGAGACAAAATCAAAAATCCTGTAGGACAAAAGTCCCGGAAAATCTGGATTGGTCATTACCCTGACAGGGATTACAGCAGTTCAGTATTTCAGTTCTAGTTAAGAAAGGAGATCTCAAGTTTTTTGTATGTATAATTTTTCTTAGTAAGGAGCTAATAAAATATTTATCATTATTTTTTTTAAACGAAAAAATATATTACAAGATATTCTAAAATATATTAGTACCATTGATTAAATAAATAATACTAAAGACATAATTAATCATTTCTTGAATTTGTCCCTAAAGTTCATAAATTAAAAAAAAAAAATAATTTTATTTTCTTATACTTAAAATGCAGCGCATATTTAGTTAAAATGAATGAGGGTACTATATTAAATTTAATTTAAACCTCTTCAAATTCTTAAGATTTCAAGAAGATAGATGAATCTTTAATACAATAGTTGAATTTTCAACCATGAAGAATAATTTCTACCAAGAATGTCGAATTTTGAACAAAATAGGGTTACACACCTTCCTTCACAATTTTTTTCTACAGAAAATATATTGTACACAAGTATACTGATAATATTTTTCCTACGCAAAACTTTTTCTACACACAATCGTTCCTACACAGAATTTAATACTGTTATATTTTTTCTACACCAAATTGTTTCTACACAGAATATTTCCTATACAGAATTAATATTGTTTAATGCTTTTATTTTTTCCTGCACTTAATATTTTCTACACAAAATATTTCCTACACAGAATTTAATACTGTTATATTTATTTGACAAATTTTTTTCTACACAGAAGATTTCCGGCACAGAATTTAATATTGTTTAATACTTATTATTTTTTGCGTAAACAAAATATATTCTACACAGAATATGTATATTCTTCACAGACTTAAATAGTAATATTTTATTATGAAGATAGTATCTAAACATTGTACAACAAAAATATTACGTCCAATATTTTTCCTGCACACAATATATTCTACATAACATACTTAAATCAGTAAATAAAAACTAAAAAAGATAATTTTTCAACCAAATCGTTGAATTTTAAACTAAAAAAGATCAACTTTAAATTAAGAACATTAAATTCTACCACAAATACGATTTTTCAATCAAATACGTGAAATCACAACCGAAAAGTTAAATTTTTAATCAATTAGTTGAATTTTTAACTAAAAAAAATATAAATTTTCAACGAAAAATGGAATCAATACATTTTAAGTTTTACAAAAAACATTTTAAAAAAGCTAATTTTCACAACAATAGTTAAAATTTCAAAGAAAGTTCTAAATTTTCAACAAAAGTAATGAAACTGATGAACGTTAAACTGTAATAGTTGAATTTTTAAAGACAATGGTCATTTTTAACCAAAAAGAACGAATGTTCAACAGAATACATGAATATTCGACGAAATAGTTGAATTTCCAATTAGAAAAAGATAAATTTTCAACTAAATTGTTGAATTTTAAACTAAAAAGTTCAGTTTTAAACCAAAAATAGAATAATACATTTTTAGTTAAAATACAAAGATATAAAGAAAAAAAACTAATTTTTACTAAAATAGTTACTAGTTGAATTTTTCACCACAAAGGTCATTTTTCAACCAAAAAGAACGAATTATCAACAGAATACATGAATACTCGACGAAATAGTTGAATTTCTAATTAAAAAAAGATAAATTTTCAACCAAATTGTTGAATTTTAAATTAAAAAAGATCAATTTTAAATCAAGAAGATTAACTTCTACAAAAAATACGATTTTTCAATCAAATACGTGAATTCTCAACCAAAAAGTGGTTTAAAACAATTGTTTGAATCTCTTGTAAATGCCTTGAAATCTTTTAAAATTTCCTAAAACATTTCGAATCTGTTGTTTTCTTTTGAAATTCCTTGAATTTTTTTAAAGCTCTTGAAAACTTTTAGAACTATTTTACAGTACCCTAAAATATTGCAAATCCTTTAAAAGCCCATTAAATAACTGAAATAAAAAAAAAATACTTGTAAAATTTGTAAGTAATCCAAAATATTTCAAATCCTTTAAAATAGATTAAAATATTTTTAAAAAAATTAAAGCTTTTGACAACGCCAAGGTACTTGAAAAAAAACCTTAACATATTTTAAATGCCTTGATCATTTTATCAATGTATTCTCACGATCAATAAAACAAAAATTTGAATAATGTAGAAAAATCCATTCAATAAAATTAATTTAGAAGAATTCAATTGAATTTTAAAAAATCAAAAAAATTCCAAAGAAATAAAATAGTTCAGGATAAATTAATAAGAATTTAATGTAAATTCTAATAAATAAGTTTAAATCTCTTCAAATCTTCGAACCGCTAAGAAATATCTTAAGTTTTTAAAATAAATTATTTTAAATCCACTAAACTATTATTAAGTTGCGCGGAATGCTATGAAATCTGGTGATATTTCCTAAAATCCTGGAAAATGTAATAGGATACCTTGAGACCTTTAAAATGCCTTCAAGTCATTGAATTCTTCGGAAGTTTGATAAAATCCTATGAAATCTTTTAAAATATCTTAAAACCTTATAGATCCTGTAAAATAGTTCCCTATTTTCAGAAATTCTAGCATAAATATTATCCTAAAATATGTCGATCGCTTTGAAATTCACTCAAATTAATGAAATAATCCAAAAAATTTCTTGGAATCTTTTTAAATTCCCCAAAATATTTCAAATCCTTTGAAACCCTACAAAATACCTTACTTCTCGTGAATAAATTCCTTAAAATCAACTAAAATATTATAAAATCCCATGAAATTCTATGATGATATTTCATGAAGTCATGCAAAATGTATTAAAATACTTTGAGACCTTCAAAATGCCTTAAAATCATTGAAATCCTCAGAAGTATTATAAAATCCTGTGAAATCTTTTAAAATATCATAAAACCTTAGAGGTCCTGTAAAAATGTACCATATCTTCTGAAATTCTAGAAAATACATTATCCTAAAATATTTCAAACGCTTTCAAATCCTTTCAAATTAATCAAATTAATTAATAATAACTTTCAATCTTTTTAGGTGCTTTAAAATATTTTAAATTAAAAACTCTTGAAAATGCCTTAAAAGTTTTGAAAATACCCTAAAATCCTAAGAATCTCTTAAAATGATTGAAATATATAAAAAATGTCTCAGAAAAATATTTCAAAACAATTTAAGACAATGTAGAAATAGGTATATTAACACATGAGTTAATTTATTCAAAGAAAATATACATTATAAGCTGCAATACCAAATCTTGAAAATAGGGTATTTTAGGGGCCTTAACTGCGATTATAAAACTTAACTAAGCGAAAAAAATCGCATAGGGGAAAAAAATTGCAAAAGGTTTTTCTTATAATGGAAAATAATAAACATTTAATAATAAATTCTTATTTAATTAGAGTAAACAGTGAGAATCTAAAAAATCTGCGACACTAGATAAAATTAGTGATCAGTTTTCTAAACTGAACAAAATTAATAAAATAATGAAAACTTGAACTTTAATGCGATGAGAAGTTAATTCCCAGTTTTTAAAATAAATCCCCGAATATTTCCCGGGCAATTAAGTTCACAGTCTCCCGGCCAAGTTGCCACCCTGCTTATAAAAAAAAGGGGTGACAATTGAATCAAAATTCTCGATTTTAGGTCTTTTCTTAAATTTCAGAGGGAAAAGCGGGATAGACTATGATCCCTGCCCTAATTAAAATGTACATAAATTTAAAAAAATAATATAGAAAAAAACTTACCTGTACATCTCCTGAATGACAGTAGGCAAACACATCGGAACACGAGCGTTTCTTTTAAAGGTAACATTTAACTCCGATATACTGAAGCTACAACACTTGGAGTGGTCCAACAGATCCAAAATAATTTCATGCCAAAACTTGTATTTTGAACTCCAGTCTTGAGGATTGACAGATCGATTTCGAAAGTCAGCAAACAGTGAATTCATTCGGTCGTCTTGTTTCCAGCACTCTGGCATTTTATTTTCAGGCAGGGGAGAGATATTGTTAGGAGAAAGACTATCTTTCGATGCCATGTTTCAAAAATGACAGAATATACTGAAACTTCTTGAGACAAAGATATAAAAATTCTTTGATGAGCAATACACTTGAAAAAAGTGCGCAATAATCACATGCAGATTGTTTTACAGGTTAGGATTCTGCAAACTAATGTAGAAACTTGTCACAAATTGAACTTATTTGAGTTTAATTTTTCAGCACACATTTACAAATCTGTGTAAGCGCATTGCATTAACAAAGACAATTTATGTATCTCTTTATAAATATATTTTTCCTGGTTTTGCAATCACGCACTTGTCCAAACTCCAAAATTGAAATTGAAGGGAAATAAAAAAAAGACAACACATACAAAACGCCTGCGCAGAATTTTGGACTAAAATATTGAAACCAATTAGACGATAGTTTTTAAAGGCAAACACTTGAGCTTTGAGAACCCCCCTTAAATTATTGTCTGCACGTCAAAATTTTCTGCTATCCTCCTTGAAAATGGCGACTCGTTTACTGAGGATTGGCACCGTTCTGCGGTCTTATTCGGATAAAAAAAGCGTTCTCCAGGTAAAAATATAACAAATTAACCTTGTAGGATCCTGTTAAAAAATCTGCTTATTCAAAATTCAGAAACAAAGAATCATTACTTGCATCACTTTTGACGGATCATTTTCTCCCTGATCGAACGTCCCTTACGTAACGTGACTAGAATTTCCTCAATTTTTTCATATTTATACCTTAAAATATTTGAGTTGCATGCATCAATGTATTCAGAAGTAAAATACGAATTGTTTCAATCATGTACGATAGATTGCGAATTCAAGTTGCCACTCTAACCTCTGTACTCACTCTCGTGTCTCGGCCGCCTACTAGACTTTTTGTACAATTTTCACCCTATAACCGGTACTTTTGTTTCATTTTGAGTTGTTCGCCGATTACTTACTTTTTTATTGATAGAATAACAATTTCTGATGAGATATTATGTGATAAAGTTTGTATGTATTCTGATATTTAAGTAATTGTGTCATTAAAAAACTGACACCGCTCTACATTTTCTGTAGATTTTGTATTTCGGTGTGTATTAAACAGTTTTTAATCTTAAATTTAATATAATGCTATTTTTCAGATAAAAAATACATTTTATAATAATTTTACTTTGCATCGAATTTTTAATTTCTGAATTTACACGAATTGATTTATTTATTAACAAAAATAATATGATTTTATTAATTCCAGACTTTTTAGAAATTCTATATTAATAGTAATGAGAATGAATTAGAATTTATTGATTTCTGAAAATCAATTTTGATTCATAATTGTCACGTTTCGATTAATCAATAATTTTACAAATAATTGTTGGCCAATTAAACTAAGATAAATATAATGTTTTGAAATTTAATTTAATTGACTGATTTCCATTTTTAGAAGTAGAATTGTAATTTTGGAACTATAACAATTTCACTTTTGGCTGAATTGATCTTTTGTAGCCGAAAATTAGCATTTTTTACAGAAAATTAATTCTTTAAACTAAAATTGTAAATATTACATTTTTTGTCGCAAATTTATATTTTTTACTTGAAAATCCATCTAATTTGGTGGAAAATAATTTTCTTGGTTAAAATTCATTTTTATTTTTGTTAAAAAAACATATTTTTGTTTGAAGATTAATTTCTTTACTTTGATAATTAATATTTTATGCTGAAAATGTAAATGTTACATTTTTTTGTTAACAATCGATATTTTTTAGTTGAAATTTCGTCTTTTTTAGTGGAAAATAATGCACTTGGTGAAAAATCCATTTTTGGTTAAAAATTTGAGTATTTCGTTATAGAATAATTTTTTTCGTTAAAGCTTCATAATTTTAGTAGAAAATTCATTTCTTTTGTTGAAAATTGTTGTTTTTTTCTTGAAAGTTAATTTTTTAAATTTAAAATTCGTGCGAATTAGTTTTTTACTAATAAAAAATGTGATTACCTGTAATAATTTCCAACTTCAAAAAAATTATGTTAGCAGAACGTTTTAAAATTTAATTTAATCGAATGGATTTTGTTTTTAAAATTAGACTTGGAATTTTGTCAAAATTAGACCTGGAAAATTTGTAAAGATCATGTAATTTTGAAAAAGTGATTAGAATTGCTTTATTCGCATATATTTTGAAGTATTTACAATTATTTAAATACTTTGTATCAAATTTTTTATTTTCGAATCATACGAACTGATTTTCTTAACAATAAAAAGAATATAAAGAATAATAAAAATAAGAATTGATTAGAATTTAATAATTTTTGTAAAAAAGTCATTTGCATTGATGATTATTTTAGATATTGTTTGTAAATTAGTCTGAGATCAATAGAATGGTTTGAAATTTTATTTTATTTGATTTACTCATTTCTTTAATAGACCTGGAATTATTTGAAATATATAACTAAAAATCATGGAAAAGTAATGGAATTTTGAAAAAGTGACTGAAATATTTTTAGCAGCACCTATTTCAAAAAGATTATTTTAAAACTTTACGGCAAATTTTTTATTTCTGAATTATTACGAATTGATTTATTTACTAAAAAATAATATGATTGTAATAATTCCAGCATTTTAAGAAATTGTTGCTAAGTTAGCCTGGGATCAGGAGAATATTTTGAAATTGAATTTAATGGACTAGATTTTTTTTTGAAATTTGACATAAAATTTTTGCATAAAAAGACCGAGAAAACCTGGATAACGACTTGGAATTTTTTTAAATTGAGTGGAATTTTTTAGTCACACCTGTTATAAACTCACAAAAATTATTTGTATACGTTGCAGAAAATTTTTAATTTTCGAATTCTTTCATAATGAATGTTTTGTTAATAAAATTAATATGGCGGTAATAATTCCAGCCTTTTAGAAATTGTATATGAATTTTAATCAGATTTTTTTAGAATTTATTATTAGTAAAAAAAGCCCTTTACATTTGAATATAATTAAAAATTGTAAACGAAATTGTTGGTAAATTAGTTTAGGATCAATATAATATTTTGAAATTAAATTTAATGGACTAGATTTTTTTGATTTTTTGAATTTTGACAAAAGTGAACCGGGAAAAGTTATGATTTTTTTTATATTTGCACCTATTTCAAAGTCTTAATCATTATTTTAAAACATTAAGGCTAATTTTTAAGTTCCGAATTCATACGAAATTTAGTTTTTTACTTATAAAAAATAATATGATTGGAATAATTTAATCATTTTAGAAATTTCACGTTCATTTTAAGCAGGATTGTTTACAATTCGATAATTGTGGAAAATCACTTACATTTTCCTTAATTAATAATTGCATATGAAATTGTTGGTAAATTAGACTGGAATCAGTAATAATTTTGAAATTTCATTCAATTGACTAGATTTTTTTCAAAATAGACTTTTAATTTTTTCAAAAGAAGTCGTAGCAACCTGGAAAAATTTATGGAATTTTGAAAAGATGACTGCATTTTTTTTAGTCGCAGCTACACTACCGGTCAAGAGTTTGGGTTCACCTCTTTTTTGATGATTGATTAAGTTCTCTTGATTTTATTTATGTCAAAGCAAACATTTTTTCTC
>JAAAKG020041826.1:0-13458 GCA_010014905.2 Druon quercuslanigerum
CTAAAACTAATTAATTATATTAATAATTTAGCAAAAAGACGAATTGTATCTTTAAAAATCAAATTTTTTAATAAAAAATTTTACTTTTTAGCAAAAAATTAATTTTTCACGAAATTGATGCATTTTTGAACAACAAACATCAAATTTAAACTCAAGAAAATTATTTTTCTACCAAAAAGAAGAATTTTTAACTAAAAAAGATAAATCTTTAAAAAAATGGGACAAGTTATATTATCAGTTTAAATTTATATTCAAAATGCTACTATAATATAAAATAAAAAAAAATTAAATACTACTATAAAGCATTGCTTTTTAACAAAATACTTGATTTTTCAACAAAATAATAAAATTTTTAATATAATAATTGAAATTTCAATTCTAAAAAGTTAAATTCTCAACATAAAAGTGTTTTGACTTAAGAAACAAATAAAAGTTTTTCTAAATTGTTGAACCTTCAAGTCAAAAGACGAATTTTCTCTACAAAAATCAAATTTTCAAACAAAAAATATGACTTTATAGCAAAAAATTATTTTTTAACGAAATTGATGCATTTTTGAACAAAAAACATGAAATTTAAACAAAAGAAAATTATTTTTTTACCAAAAAGGAGAATTTTTAACTAAAAAAGATAAAGCTTTAAAAAAAATCGGAAAAGTTGTATTATCAGTTTAAATTCATATTTAAAATACTACTATAATATAAAATAAAACAAATACTAACATAAAACATGGATTCTTAACAAAATACTTCATTTTTCAACAAAAGTATTAAATTTTTTATATAATATATAAAATTTCAGTTCTAAAAAGATAAAGTCTTAACAACAAAGTGTTTTGACTCAAGAAAAAATTAAAGTTTATATAAATTGTTGAACCTTCAACGCAAAAATACGAAGTTTAAACAAAAAGTAAATTTTTTAGGAAGTAGTTAAATTGTTAACAAAACAGTTACATCTTTATCCAATAAAGATGAAAAATTTCTACTAAAACAATGGAAGTTTAAATAAAAAAGACAAATTTCCAGAAAAAGAGTTGAATTTCCATCCAAAAAGCTTTCAATTGACCTTTCAACACAAAAATACAAATTTTAAACACAAAGTACATTTTCTAGTAATTAGTTGAATTTTTAACAAAACATTCACATCTTTATCCAATAAAGAAGAAATAATAATAATAAAATAATAAAAAAATAATTAAATTTAAAATAAAAAAGACAAATTTCTAAAAAAAGAGTTGAATTTCCATCCAAAAAGTTCAATTGACCCTTCAACAACAAAAAAATTTAAACAAAAAGTAAATTTTGTAGGAAGTACTTGAATTTCTAATAAAACAGTTACATCTTTATCCAAAGAACATGAAATACTTCTAATAAAAAATGAAATTTTAAATAAAAAGTAAAAATTTTCTAGAAAGTATTTGAATTTTTAACAAAACAGTTACATTTTTATCCAATGAAGATGAAATATTTCTACTAATATTCTACTAAAATGTAAATTTTGAGCAAAAAGTAATTTTTATACGCAATAGTTAAAATTTTATTAAAAAAGTAGAATTTTGAACCAAAAAGTATGACTTTTTAGAAAAATAATTTAAGTTTAAATTGAACAGTTACACTTTTATTCCGGAATGATGAAATTTCATTTAAAGCAGCTAAATGTTCGATTAAAATTTTTTTTTTAAGTAGTGGAATTTTCATCGAGAAAAGATTTAATAAGACAAATTTTCAAGCCAGAGTTAAATTTTGGACGAAACAGTTGCATTTTGATTCCATAAAGATGAAATATCTTCTTAAACAGATGAATAAAAAAAACCTTAAAAAATAGTTAAATTTTTAATACAAAGATTCCAGTTCACTTTCCAACACCAAAATAAAAATTACAAACAATAAGTTAATTTTCTTCTAAGTAGACGAATTTTTAAGCAGAAAGTATGAACTTCTACTAAAACAGATGAATTTTTAAATCAAAAAGATAAATTTCCAAAAAAGTGTTGAATTTTCGTCCGAAAATAATTAAATTGGCGTTTTAACACAAAAATACAAATTTTAAACAAAGAGTAAATTTGCTAGGTAATAGGTGAAATATCAACAAAAAAGTTGCATTTTTATCGAGAAAAGATGCAATATTTCTACTATAAAAAATGAATTTTTAAATCAAAAAGACAAAGTTTCAGAGAAGTTTTATTCCAAAAACGATTTCTGTTTGATTTATCAGCAACAAAATATGAATTTTAAACAAAAGGTCAATGTTCTACGAAAAGAGTTAAATTTTTAACCCAAAAAGACAAATTTTAAACAAAACAGTTGAATTTGCAACGAAAAAGGATGTCTTTTTAAAAAAATTGTTAAATTTTCATCCAAAGAATAAAATTAATAACTAGAAAGATAATCTCTTATTTTGTAAATAGTCGTTTGAGATGTGTCAGTTGATGCTATTATCATCGAATTATCACACTTTTACAAAGACCGGATGTGTTTTTTGATGAAATCGTAGATATAGACCAAAGTAATCTTTTTAAATACACATTAGATATAATATAAACACTTTAAAAGCGAATTACACCAAGATCATTAGATAGCACTTAAACTAATTTTATCGTTCCAGTTTCTATACCAAAGTCTATTTAGCTGGATGCATTCAAAGCGTGACTTATTTTTCTAGAAAGTCATCGTCCATTGTATATGAAAAATAACACTCTTTTAAAGAATTCCATCCATCATCGAAAATATTTTAACTTTTCAAAGGCGAGATATATTTTTCTCAAAGAAATAGTTGATACAAGCTTGATAGATTTCTGTAGACACTTGTCTTCATTTGTATATCAAAAAGGACAGTCTTTAAAAAAATTTCATCCATCATCGAAGAGATTTTGTCTATTCAGTGTCGAGACTGATGCTCTTATCATTGACTTGACACTCCTGAATTACCTAGATAAAATAATTTTTTTGATTTTATTGTAGATCAGAGCCTGAATAATTTATTTCGAGATTCTTTGCTTTTTTTTTAAAGAACATACTAACAATTTTATCCTACATCGAAGAGATTTTAACTTTAAAGTCAGAATGTAGCATTTTATGCTCTTATGATTGAATGAATGAATTACCAAGATCTAGAAATTTTTTCGATTTTATCATATATACAACTGAGTGATGTATGATGAAATGAGGATTCATCTTTTTTTTTTAAATGTTATTGTTCGGTAGAAAATGTAATTATATTGTTAAAAATTCAGCTGTTTTTGTTGTTGTTTTTTTGGGCTCAAAATTCAACTATTTAGACACAAATAAACTTTATTTTTGATACATATTTGTGAGTGGAAAATTCAACTATTTTGTACAAAATTACCGTTTTTTGCTTGAAAACTTAACGGTTTGGTCAAAAAAATTTTGTGCTCTGATTAAAATCCTTTTCTTAGTTGAATATTACACTCATTTATTAAAAATTCATCTTTTTGTTTCAACATTTATTATTTGGTTGTAAGCGTAATTATTTTGATCACAAGTCAACTGTTTTGTCAAAAAATTTTATGTTAAATTAAAAATTAAACCAATATGGAAGTTAATTCAACTATTTGAATGAAAATTATTTTATTTTTTTTTTTTATTTTTTATTCATATTTGCGGCTTAACAATTCAACTGTTTTCAAAAATGCTTGTTTTTTTGCTTAAAAACTTAACGATTTGGTTAAAAAAAAATTTCTTTTGAGTAAACTGCTTTTCTTAGTTGAATATTACACTCTTTTGGTGAAAATTTTTTTGTTTAGTTAAAAATTTTATTATTTGGTAGAAAATGTAATTATTTTGTTCAAAAAACAATTTTAAAAAAAGATTTCAAATTTTACTAACATGGCAGAAAATTCAAATACATAACTTAAATTTCTATTTTCACGATCGTAAAAAGATAACTACACAGAGATTGTTGGTAACTATCTCTGATGATAATACAGATTCCTTTAAATTACTCTAATTAAATCACAAATTATTACTGAATTTTTATATATTTGTGAAAAATTCGCCTGTTTATGCAGAAAATCAATTTTTATGGTTGAAAATTCATCAGTTTGGATAAAAAATGATCTTTTCTTGTTAAAAATTCAATCATTTGGATAAAAATTTGCCTTTTTAATTGGAAACTCACCTATTTCGTTGAATGTCCACATATTTTTTTAAAAATCGATTTTTTATAACAAAATTATCTTTTTTCTTTGCAAGTTAATCTTCATGTTTAAAATTTTTCATTTGGGTTAAAAAGTATAGTATTAAAGTTAAATATTCACCATTTTAGTGAAAATTAATTGTTTATGCTGGAAATAAAATTACTTGCTTGAAGGTTCAACTTTTTTTTTAAATTAATTTTGTTAGATAAAAATTTATTTTCTTGGTTCGAATATGAGCTATTCGATTAAAAACCTGTCTCTTTGAATGAAAAAAGAATTTTTTTACCGAAAATTTAACTAATTTGTCGAAAATGTAATTCGTTTTTGGTTGAAAATTATTTTGTTTTTTAACTAAAAATGTAATTATTCCAGTTGAATATACCATAATCTTAGATGAAAAATCTTTTTTTATTTTGTTTAAAAAATTCGTTTTTCGTTTAAAAACCTAATGATTCACTGTTTAGTTAAAAAAATTATCTTTTTAGTAGAAAATTCATATTTTTTGGTGGCAATTATTTTGTTGTTGAAGATTCATCTTTTAGGTCCAAAATTTAATTATGCTAGTTAAAGCTTCATTATTTTAGTTAAAAACTCATCTTTCTGCTTTAAAATTGTATCCAGTCCCTCTTCCAAATTTTAATAAATTTTAATGTTGTTTTTTCAACAGTTCTTTAAATTAACCTTTTTGTTTGAAGATTAATAATTGTAATTGAAAATTCATCTATTTTAAAAATTTTTGTATACTTTGTTGAAAATAATTTTTTCTAACTAAAAACTTAATTTTTCCAATCGAAAATTCAACTATTTTTCTGAAAATCTGATTTTATTGTTTAAGAATTAGATTTTTAACGAAAAACGCAACTATTCTATTTTGGGTTGAAATTTTATCTTTTTTGAATGAAAATTATTATTATTAAATTATAATTAAATTATTATTTTTATTTAAAAATTAAACTTTTTTTTTGGAAATTCATGCAATTTTTGGAAATTTTGTTTCTTTTGTAGAAAATTAATTTATTTAGTTGAAAATTTATCAGTTTGGTTGAAAATTAATTTTTTCAACTAAAAATTTAACCCTTCCATTTTGGATAGAAAATTGACCTTTTCTAGTTCAAAATGTAACAATTCTTAGGTAAATTTGTCTTTTGAGATTGAAAATTCATTTATTTCGTTAGAAATTAATTTATATAGTTCAAAAATCGTATTTTTTGGTAGAATACGATTTTTTTAAATTTAAGCTTCTTGTTTAACAATTCTTCTTTTCGGTTGAAAATTCATCTTTTAGGAAATAAATGTACTTGGTTGCAAAATAAACATTTTTGTTGAAAATTATTTTTTTTATTGAACATTCATCATTTTAATTGAAAATAATTTTCTTCAGTTGAAAAATGAGCTATTTAATTAAAAACTGGTTTTTTCTTTGGATGAAAAGGAATTTTTTTCCGAAAATTCAACTATTTTATTGAAACTTTGTTTTTTTTGCTGAACATTGATTTTTTTAACTTAAAAGTTAATTATTTAAGTTTTGGTTGAATATTTATATTTTTTGGTAAACATTATTATTTTTCGGTTGAAATTTAAACTATTTCAGTTTAACATTTATCATTTTCGTTGAAAATTCATCAATTTATATGATTATTAATTTTTTCACTAGATATGTAACTATTCCATTTACTGTTAAAAATTAATTTTTTTTCTAGTTCGAAGTTCAACTATTTGCTTGAAAATTTGTCTTATTTGATTGCAAATTAAATTATTTCATTAAATTTTATGTATTTTGTTGAAAAATTTTATTTTATAGTACAAAATAATATTTTTCTTTGAAAATTAACGTTATTGTTTAAAAATGTATTTTTTGATTAAAAATTATAATATTTAAGTTGAAGATTCACCATTCTAGTTGAAAATTCATCTTTTATGTTATAAATAAATTTATTTGGTTGCAAAATAAACTCTTTTGTTCATTAAAAACTCTTTTATTTAAAACGAATTTTCTTCGGTTGAAAAATGGGTTCTTCTTTGGATGAAAAGGAATTTTTTTCCCGAAAATTTAACTATTTTATTGAAACCTTGTTTTTTTTTGGTGCTGAAAATCGATTTTTTAAACTTAAAACTTAATTATTTAGGTTTTGGTTGACAATTTATGTTTTTTAGTAAAAAATATTAATTTTTGGTTGAAAGTTTAAATATTTGAGTTAAACATTCATAATTTTAGTTGAAAATTCATCAATTAAGATGATAATTAATTTTTTTACTAGATATGTAACTATTCCATTTTCTGTTAAAAATTCATTTTTTTCTGATCATAAATTCAACTATTTGGTTGAAAAATTATTGTACTTTTTGGTAGGAAATTAATCTTTTTGTTTGAAAATTAATCTCACTGTCCAAAAATTGATCCTTTTCATTAAAAATTCAAGTTTTTTCTTTTTAATTAAATATTCATCATTCTAGTGAAAAACTCATCTTTTAGGTTATAAATAAATTTACTTGGTTGAAAAATAAACTCTTTTGTTGATAGTAAACTCTTTTAATTAAAAATAATTTTCTCAGGTTGAAAAATCGTTTTTTCTTTAAATGAAAAGGAATTTTTATTCAAAAATTGAACAATTTTGTTGAAACTTTTTTTTTGCTCAACATTAATTTTCTTAACTTAAAACTTAATTATTTAAGTTTTGATTGACAATTTATATTTTTTAGTAAAAATTATTATTTTTTGGTTGAAAGTTCAACTATTTCAGTTAAACATTAATCACTTTAGTCGAAAATTAATTAATTAAGATGATAATTAATTTTTTAATAAATATGTAACTATTCCATTTTTTGTTAAAAATTAATTTTTCTTCTAGTTATAAGTTCAACTATTTGGTTGAAAATTTGTCTTATTTGAATGAAAATTCAATTGTTTTGTTAAAATTTATGTATGTTGTTGGAAAATTGTATTTTTTGGTACAAAATTAATCGTTTTGTTTAAAAATTAACGTTATTGTTTAAAATTGTATCTTTTTGTTAAAAATTATAATATTTAAGTTGAAGATTCATCATTGTAGTTAAGAATTCATCTTTTAGGTTTTAAATAAATTTATTTGGTTGAAAAATAAACTCTTTCGTTCGTAGTAAACTGTTTTAATTAAAAATAATTTTCTTCGGTTGAAAAATAAGCTTTTTGATTGAAAAATGATTTTTTCTTTGGATGAAAAAGAATTTTTTTCCAAAAATTTAAATATTTTCTTGAAACTTTTTTTTTGTGCTTAGCATTGATTTTCTTTACTTAAAACTTAACTATTTAAGTTTTGGTTGACAATTGATATTTTTTAGTAAAATTTTTATTTTTTAAAGTTAAACTATTTCAGTTAAACATTTATCATTTTAGATGAAAAATCATCAATTAAGATGATAATTATTTTTTTTTTAGATACGTAACTATTCCAGTTTCTGTTAAAAATTAATTTTTGCTAGTTATAAGTTCAACTATTTGTTTGAAAATTTGTCTTATTTGAATGAAAATTCAATTGTTTCATTCAAAATCATGTTTTATTTTGAAAAATTGTACTTTTTAGTACAAAATTAATCGTTTTGTTTGAAAATGAACGTCATTGTTTAAAAATGTATCTTTTTGTTAACAATTATAATATTTCAGTTGAAGATTCATAATTCTAGTTGAAAATTCATATTTTATGTTACAAATAAATTTATGTGGTTGCAAAATAATCTCTTTTGTTCATAATAAACTGTTTTAATTAAAAATAATTTTCTTCGGTTGAAAATAAGCTATTTGATTGAAAAATAGTTTTTTCTTTGGATGAAAAGGAATTTTTTTCCAAAAATTTAACTATTTTATTAAAACTTTGTTTTTTTTGCTTAGCATTGATTTTCATAACTTAAAACTTAATTATTTAAGTTTTGGTTGACAATTTATAATTTTTAGTAAAAATTATTATTTTTTTGGTTAAAAGTTTAACTATTTCAGTCAAACATTCATCATTTTAGTTGAATATTCATCAAATAATATGATAATTAATTTTTTTACTATATATATAACAATTCCATTTTCTGTTAAAAATAATTTTTTTTTCTAGTATGAAGTTCAACTATTTGGTTGAAAATTTGTCTTATTTGATGTCAAATCCAATTATTTCATTAAAATTCATGTATTTTATTAAAAAATTGTTCTTTTTGATAGGCAATTAATCTTTTCGTTTGAAAATTAATGTTACTGTCCAGAAATTCATCCTTTTCGTTAAAAATTCAAGTATTTGTGTGTTTTTTAAATTAAATGTTCATCCTTTTAGTTTAAAATTTATCTTTCAGGTTATAAATAAATTTACTTGGTTGAAAAATAAACTCTTTTAATTAAAAATAATTTTCTTCAGTTTAAAAATGGTTTTTTCTTTGGATGAAAAGGAATTTTTTCCCAAAAATTAAACTATTAAATTGAAATTTTTTTTGTGGCTCAACATTGATTCTCTTCACTTAAAACTTAATTATTTAAGTTTTGGTTTAAAATTTATATTTTTTAGTAAAAATTATTATTTTGCTGTTGAAAGTTCAACTATTTCATTTAAACATTCTTCATTTTAGTTGAAAATTCATCAAATAATTTGATAATTAATTTTTTTACTATATATATATATATATATATATATATATAACAATTCCATTTTCTGTTAAAAATAATTTTTTTTTCTAGTTCGAAGTTCAACTATTTGGTTGAAAATTTGTCTTATTTGATTTCAAATTTAATTATTTCATTGAAATTCATGTTTTTTGTTAAAAAATTGTACTTTCTAGTACAAAATTAATCGTTTTGTTTAAAAATAACTACAATTGTTTAAAAATGTATCTTTATGTTAAAAATTATAATATTTATGTTAAAGATTCACCATTTTAGTTAAGAATTCATCTTTTATGTTACAAATAAATTTATGTGGTTGCAAAATAAACTCTTTTCTTGATAATAAACTCTTTTAATTAAAAATAATGTTCTTTGTTTTAAAAATGAGCTATTTGATTGAAAAATGTTTTTTTCATTGGATGAAAAGGAAGTTATTTCCGAAAATTTAATTATTTTTTTGAAACTTTGTTTTTTTTTACTGAACATTAAGTCTCTTATCTTAAAACTTAATTATTTAAGCTTTGGTTGACAATTTATATTTTTTAGCAAAAGTTATTATTTTGCGGTTAAAAGTACAACTATTCCAGTAAAACATTCATCATTTTAGTCGAAAATTCATCAATTTAGATAATAATTAATTTTTTTACTAGATAAGTAACTATTCCATTTTCTGTTAAAAACAAAATTTTTTTCTTGTTCGAAGTTCAACTATTTGGTTGAAAATTTGTCTTATTTCATTGCAAATTCAATTGTTTTATTAAAAATCATGTTTTTTGTTAAAACATTGTACTTTATAGTACAAAATTATTCGTTTTGTTCAAAAATTAACGTAATTGTTTAAAAATGTTTCTTTTTGTTAAAAATTATAATATTTATGTTAAAGATTCACCATTCTAGTTAAGAATTCATATTTTATGTTACAAATAAATTTATGTGGTTGCAAAATAAACTCTTTTGTTCATAATAAACTGTTTTAATTAAAAATAATTTTCTTCGGTTGAAAATAAGCTATTTGATAAAAAAATAGTTTTTTCTTTGGATGAAAAGGAATTTTTTTCCAAAAATTTAACTATTTTATTAAAACTTTTTTTCTGAACATTAGTTTTCTTAATTTGAAACTTAACTATTTAAGTTTTGTTTGACAGTTCATATTTTTTTTAGTAAAAATGATTATTTTTTGGGTAAAAGTTCCACTTTTTCTGTTAAAAATTCATATTTTAGTTAAAAATTCATTAATTAAGGTAATAATGATATTTTTTAACTAGATATGTAACTATTTCATTTTCTGTTAAAAAGAAATTTTTTTTCTAATTCGAAGATCAACTATTTGCTTGAAAATTTGTCTTATTCGATTGAAAATTTAATTATTTTATTAAAATTCATGTATTTTTTTTGAAAAATTGTACTTTTTGGTAGAAAATTAATATTTTTGTTTGAAAATTAACGCCTTTTTAAAAATGTATCTTTTTGTTAAAAATCCAAGTAGTTGTTTTTTTTTAAATTAAATATTTATCAATCTAGTTGAAAATTCATTGTTTAGGTTATGAATAAATTTACTTGTTTGCAAAAAAAAATTTTTTTTGATAATAAACTCTTTTAATTGAAAATAATTTTCTTTGGTATGAAAAATGGTTTTTTCTTTGGATGAAAAGGAATTTTTTTGCGAAAATTTAACTTTTTTGTGTGCTGAACATTGATTTACTTAACTTAAAACTTACTTATTTAATTTTTGGTTGACAATTTATATTTTTCAGTAAAAATTATTATTTTTTGTTTAAAAATTCAAGTATTTCAGTTAAATATTCATCATTTTAGTTCAAAATTCAACTGTTGCATTCTAGTTCAAAATTCAACTATTTGTTCGGAAATTTGTCTCCTTTGATTGCAAATTAAACTATTTTGTTGAAAAATTGTATTTTTTAGTACAAAATTAATCGTTTTCTTTAAAAATTATCGTTATTGTTTGAAAACGTACCTTTTTCTTAAAAATTATAATATTTCAGGTGAAGATTTATAATTTAATTTGACAATTTATTTACATTGTAATTATTTGGAATAAATCTTGTCGTTTTTTGTGTATAAAAAGAAAGCTTTCGTAAACAATTCTATTCAGGTATGCAATTTCCAGCAAGGTGTAAATTATACACCTGCGATCAAGAAGTAAAGGAAAAATGTTTTTCTTCCTATTAACATTATGCATTGTCGTAAGAACCTATTATCACATAACTATTATTAAAAAAAAAAATTAACTTTTTGTTCCTTTTATTATTATTATACATTATTGTAAGAAACTATTATATTAAAACTAAATTCGCTTGTTGAATTGCAGCAACGCTACCGACTAGCCAATAGTAGGTACAGAAACTGGAGTGAGAAAATTATCTTAATGTACCCACTAATAACACAATTTTCTCAAAAGTGGTCAAGTCGTTTATTCGCGTTTTTTTTTCTTCCAAGCAATATATTTCAAGTGTTATAAAACCGTTATTATGTTGTTACTTCTAATTTCTTATTTTAAAAGATACAGTATTAGGTGATCCAGTTCGAAAATTCAAAACTCGTTTCTGGAATTTATAATGAGTTTTGTAAACATGGAACAAAATTTATAGTTCAAGCAGAAAAATACTGAAAAAACAAATTAAAAAAAGTGTAATTCCCACTCATGAATTTTTTTATTTTGGAATTTTTATTATTTTAATTAGTAAGAAATACGGAGAAATTATATAAGTTTGCAAAAACAAATTTTGGTTAAGCATACAAATTCAAAAACATCTTCTGCTATTGTATCCAACTATTTTTATTTTTGTTAGATCTTTTTAATGTTTATAATTTTAATTTCAACTGTAAAATCAATTATAAATTTTAAATGTTAAATGTTAAATTATAAAATTGAAAAATTAAATGTTATAAATGTCAAATTATTGACTGTTACTAACAGTCAGGGAATTTCTATGAGAGATATTGAAAACAACTATCAAGGATGATTAATTTGAAATTTTTTTATTTCGAATTGTTTTATTTCGTTTATAAAAGAGTCTAAGATTAAAATTTTAAAAGATTAAAATTCTGTTCTTTGAACAAACATGGTTAGGGAAAATGAAAAAATGGTCAGAAAAAGTTAGGGAATTTCAGAAATTAAGTTTGTGGCAATTCTGATATAAAATTCTTGCTCATAATTTATTTATCTCGTTTTTTTTCATTTGTTTCTTGATTATGATTTTAGTTAAAAAATGTATTATTTGGTAGCGAATTAAACAATTTTATTTAAAAAGTCATCCTTGTCGATTAAAAATTCAACTGTTTTATTTTAAATTTCTTTCTTTTGTGTTAAAAATTCAACTATGTTAGGGGTAAATTATATATTATTTTGTTTTGAAAATTCACACTTTAATGTCGAAAATTAAACTGAAATATTTTTTGTTGAAAATTCAACTATTTATTTTTTAACAAAGTTAAGTTTTAGATGATTAATTTGAATTTTTTAATTTTAAATTTTTTATTTCGTTTATAAAAGATTCTAAGATTAAACTTTTAAAAGATTAAAATTCTGTTCTTTGAACAAAAATGTGTAGGGAAAATGAAAAACTGATCAGAGAAAAATTAGGGAATTTTTAACATTAGGTTTGTGGCAATTCTGATAAAATATTCTTGCTCATAATTTGTCCTCTTTTTTTTAAGTTGCTTCCTCATTATATTTTTAGTTAAAAATTGTATTATTTTGTTGTCAATTAAACAATTTTGTTGAAAACTCATCCTTCTTGGTTGAAAATTCAACTTTTTTATTTGAAATTTTTTCTTTTTGTGTTGAAAAGTTAACTATTTATTTTTTAACTTTGTCTTTTTGGTTTACAACTTTGGTTTACAATTTAATATTTTTTGGCATCATCTTTGGCTAAGGACTTAACTATTTTCTTTGAGAAATCGTATTTATTTATTGAATTCAACTATTTTTTTGCATTAAAAATTAAAATATTTTTAATAAAATATCTACTATTGTATTTTTTGTTAAAAATTCAACTTTTTTGGTTTAAAAAAATTCAATTTTAAAAGAATAATCATTTTACTTCAAAATTCAACTGTTTTATTTGAAATTTCTTCTTTTTGTGTTGAAAATTCAACTATGTTAGTAGTAAATTATACATTATTTTTTTGAAAATTCATACTTTAATGTCGAAAATTAAACTGAAATATTTTTTGTTGAAAATGCACCTATTTATTTTTTAACAAAGTTAATTTTGGATGATCAACTTAAATTTTTTAATTTTAAATTTTTTCATTCGTTTATAAAAGATTCTAAGATTAAAATTTTAAAAGATTAAAATTCTGTTCTTTGAACAAACATGGTTAGGGAAAATGAAAAACTGGTCAGAAAAAAATTAGGGAATTTTAAAAATTAATTTTTTGGCAATTCTGATAAAATATTTTTGCTTATAATTTATTTGTCATCTTTTTTTTAGTTGATTCCTGATTATTACTATTGTTATTATTATTATTATTATTATCATTATTATAATTTTAGTTAAAATTTGTATTATTTGATTGTGAATTAAAATTTGTTTTTTGAAAAGTCATCCTTTTTGGTTGAAAATTCAACTGTTTTATTTGAAATTTTTTCTTTTTGTGTTGAAAATTCAACTATGTTAGTAGTAAATTATACATTATTTTTTTGAAAATTCATACTTTAATGTC
>JAAAKG020041837.1:1261-18928 GCA_010014905.2 Druon quercuslanigerum
CCAGATGGTTGAAAATTGAACTTTTTGAAAGAAAATGAGGTAACATTAGCTTCGTAAAAAATTCATTTTTATTGAAGGTGCTTCATTTTAGTCGAAAAATTTGAATATTTTGTTGAAAAATCGTACATTTTTCAAAACACTTGATTTCCTAAATTGAAAATATAATTAACTCATATTAAATTAAACATTTTCAAAAATTTTAAATTGGACTATTCGGTTAAAAATATTTATTTTCTCGGAAGAAAAACTTGAATTGAAAGCACAACAACTACATTGTTAAAAATTCATTTTATTAAAATAAAATAAAATCATAAAATAAAATCATCTCTTCGGTTGAAAATTTAACTATTTTGTTCAGAAATAATATTTTTTGGTGAAAATTAAATTTCTTAAATAAAAAATATAATTAACCAGATGGTTGAAAATTGAACTTTTTGAAAGAAATTGAGGTAACATTAGCTTTGTTAAAAAATAATTTTCGATTGAAGATGTTTTTTTATAGTTGAAAATTCATTTTGTTGGTCCAAAATGTAACTATTTTTCTCAGAAAACATATTTTTTGGTAAAAATTAAATTTCTTAAATAAAAAATATAATTAACCAGATGGTTGAAAATTGAACTTTTTGAAAGAAAATGAGGTAACATTAGCTTCGTAAAAAATTCATTTTTATTGAAGATGCTTCATTTTAGTCGAAAAATTGGAATATTTTGTTGAAAAATCGTATATTTTTCAAAAAACTTGATTTCCTAAATTGAAAATATAATTAAATCGTATTAAATTGAACATTTTTTAAATTTTTAAATTGGACTATTCGGTTAAAAATATTTATATTCTCGGAAGAAAAACTTGAATTGAAAGCACAACTACATTGTTAAAAATTCATTATTTATTGAGGATGCTTCATTTTTAGTTAAAAATTCATCTTTTTGGTTGAAAATTTAACTTATTTGTTGAAAAATCGTATTTTTCGGTAAAAATTTAATTTCCTGAATTAAAAGTATAATTAACTGTTGAAAATCCAACTTTTTGAAAAAGTTGGAAAATAGCAATATTCTTTATAGCGAGCAAAATAATTTGTAGAATATATGAAATGTATAATCATAAAGTTTCTATGAAATTTCCTTAAAATATATATTTATTTAATTTTTATTCTGATTTGCCTACAAATAAGAGGTTTTCAAATTTTTCCAACTTTTTCGTTACAACTTAAAGTCCATCCTGGGCTCATTTTCTACCGAATTTTGAGCATTTAATCCTTTAAGGAGAAATTTTTTTTAACTCTGACGTATTTAAAATTAAAATAACTTAATCACAAAAAAGAAGTGTGTTCAAACTTTTGGCCTGTACTGTAGTTGATAAATTCATCTTGTTGGTTGAAAAATTGCCTATTTTGTTTAGAAATAATATTAAATAACTTTTTGAAACAAATTGAGGTAATATTAGCTTTTCGAAAAATTTATTTTGATTGAAGATGCTTATTTTTGGATGAGTATATTTTTTTAGTTGAAAATAGAGCTGGGATTTAAATTGTTTATTCCCAAATTTTTCAAATCCGGAAATGCCCGGAAATTTTTTCAAAAATTTTGCTGTAAAGATTCCTTTCTGATTAAACCTAAAAATGCCCTAAACCAGTTTCAATCATCGCTTCGTCCTGAAATGGTGCGTGAAACTGAAGAATCTCTGTAACCCTTGCCGAGGCAGCTAAAAAGTGCCAAGATCGGGATCGCAAAGTGACGCAGGTTCGCAAGATTTTCTTTTTCTTATTTTTCAGGAAACTTGACCTTGTCTGGCTTCGAAAAGGGTCGTCGGCATGACACCTATATTTTTTTATTTTGGTATAGGTACACACACACACACATACATACACACACACATATATATATATATATATATATATATATATATATATAGTGGGTGCCAAACGAGAGGTACCTTTTGCACCTCTGTAACATTAATCTCGTCAGTTGGCAATTTTTGCACCGTTACTAATCTCATATGGTACACAATATACAGAATAAGTGTGTACAACACATACACACATTATTATCAGTTCTGAGTCAGCAGTAGCAGCCGTCGAGGTTTTGCAAGCCTTTGTCTTTTTTTTTCTCCTTCTAATCATTTTTTTACCCAAACAACTGCATTAAAAAATAATTTAAAAAAATATTTCTCCCCCCTCCCACCCCTCTCTTACTAAAAGTAATTTTTTGTTTCCAGAAATTTTTTGCTACTAATGTTATTAGTCTCGACTAATTTTTCGTTTTCCCTGATTATTACTTTTCAAATACCGCCGAATTTTAATCTTGTAATATTTTTCACGTAGAATCTTTTAGAAAGAGAATAAAACAGTATTTCTAAAAGAAATAAAAATTTTTTAATTTTAACAAAAGAAAATGTTTTTCGACACAAAAATTGAATTTTTCAACCAAAGAGATAAGCATTAAAAAAAATTAATTTTTTTAACAATTTAGTTTCATTTTTTACACAATTAGTTTGATTATCAATTAAAAAATATTAGATATAAATATAAATATTTCATGCAAAAAACATTTCAGTTGATTTTTCAAGATTAAAATATAGAATTTTTAACATCAAAAAAGTTTTTACGAAAAAAGTTTTATTTTCAATCCAAAAAGACGAATTTTTACATACCAAAAAGGATAAATTTTTAACAAAACAGTTAAATTATCTACCATGATGCTGTTTAATAAAAAAACATGAAATTGATCTTAAATTAGGTGAATTGTTATTTATAAACATTTTTTTTTAAATAGCTGAATTTTTATCTAAAAAAACATTCCCGTTGACTTTTCAAGATCAAAATATAGATCCAACAAGACGAATTTGTTTAAACCAAAAAGGATGAATTTTTAACGAAATAGTTGATTTTATCCAAAAATAACGAAATTTTTTATAAAACAGATTATATTTTTTAATTTCGAAAAAATAGCTGAACTTTCATAAAAAAAAACTTTTAGATGAAATTTGCACTCAAAAAGAGGAATTTTTAATGAAAAACAAAACATTTTTTTTAAGTTGAACTTACATTTAGAAACGATTAAACTTCGTTTTTCAACACAAAAACATAAAATAAAAATAAAAAAGTAAATTTTTTACGAAATAGTTAAATTTTTAACCAAACAATTGAATTTTTGTCAAAGAGAGATAAAAAATTTCTCTTAAAACAGACGAATTTTTAATTTTAAAAAAATCTAAAAAAAATAGTTAAATTTTCATCGAAAATATATTTCAGTTCTCTTTTTAATACCGAAATATTAAGTTTAAAAAAAGTAAATTTTTTACGAAATAGATTAATTTTCAACTGAACAGCAGAATTTAAAAAAAGTTTACAACAAGAATTTCGAATTTTCAAAAAATAGTTGCATTTTTATTCACGAAAAATGAAATCGCTTTTAAAACGGATTTTTAATACCGACATATTAAGTTTAAGCAAAAAATGTTTTTTTTTTTTGAGATTTAAAAATCTATTTTATAGTTTTTAAGTTATTTTAAAAAAGAAGAATTTTTAATAAAAAAGGATCAACTTTTAACCAAATGGTTGGAATTTGAACAACAGAAGCTCATTTTTACATTACAAAAGAATAAATAAATTTGCCGTAAAAAAATTATTTTTTAAACTAAATAAAGTAAATTGTGAAATAAATAGTTTAATTTGCCACTAAAAAGGTAGTTGAATTACACAGCCACACAAAAAAATCTTTTTCCTGATCTGGAGGTCGGACCATGTTTATTAAATGTTTTTGGGGTCACTGAATCGGAATTTAATTTCTAAAAACCCCCAGCACGTCAGGATTCTTACATAACCTAAAAAACCCCTTAAACCATTTTTTAGTATCCTTTTCCGGGTTTATAGGTCAGATCATGTTTACTATATATTTTTGGGGTCGCTGAATCCGATTTCGAGGCCCAAAACCCCAAAACGTCATGGTTCTGTCATAACCTGAAAAAAAACCTTATACAATTTTTCTTCAAGTCCGGGGGTCAGACTATATTTATTATATGTTTTTTTTTGGACCGCTGAATCCGAATCTGAGGTCCAAAATGTACCAGAATGTTAGGGTTTTAACATAACCTTAAAAATACGTCGTAATCTAAGCTTTTCTGACGCTTTGAGCTTTTGACTTTAGCATTATCTCTGGAGTATTTTGGACCTCGGGCTCGGATTCAGCGACCCCCAAAAAATATAATAAATATAGTCTGACCCCGGAGACTCGAAAGAAATTTAATGAGATTTTTTTTCAAGTTATGTCAGAACTATGACGTTCTGGGGTTTTTTGGTTCTCAAATTCAGATTCAGCGACCCCAAAAACATATAATAAACAAGGTCTGATCCCCAGACTCGGAAAAAATTATAAGTTTTTTTTAGGTTATGTCAGAACCCTGACGTGGTGAGGGTTTTTGGACCTCAGAGTCCGATTCAGCGACCCCAAAAACATATAGTAAACATGGTCTGACCTCCAGATCAAGAAAACGATTTTTTTATGTGTTGCTGAGTTATAAATTAAAAATATTAACTTTTAATAAAATAGTTAATCTGTCAACAAAAGAAATGAATTTTCAAATAAAAATATCAATTTTTAAGAAAATAAAAGATTTCTTAACAAATCGAATTTTTAACCAAAAAGTTGCATTCACATCTGAAGAATGATATTTTTACTAAAACAGATGAAAAAAAAATCTTTTTCCTGATCTGGAGGTCAGACCATGTTTGTTATATGTTTCGGGGGTCGCTGATTCGGAATTTAATTTCTAAAAACCCCCAGCACGTCAGGGTTCTCACATAACCTAAACAAATCATAAACCCTTTTTTGAGTATCCTTTTCCGGGTCTACAGGTCAGATCATGTTCACTATAGATTTTTGGGGTCGCTGAATCCGAATTCGAAGCTTAGAAACCCCAGAACGTCATGGTTCTGTCATAACCTCAAAAAACCTCATACAATTTTTTTTTCAAGTACGGGGGCCAGACTATATTGATTAAATTTTGTTTTTTTGGATCGCTGAATCCGAATCTGAGGTCCAGAATATACCAGAATATTAGGGTTTCGACATAACCTTAAAAATACGTCACAGTCTAAGCTTTTTTGACGCTTTGAGCTTTTGACTTCAGCATTAGCTCTGTGCTATTTTGGACCTCAGGCTCGGATTCAGCAACCCCAAAAACATATAATAAACGTGGTCTGATCCCCAGACTCGGAAAAAATTATACGTTTTTTTTTAGGTTATGTCAGAACCCTGACGTGGTGAGGGTTTTTGGACCTCGGAGTCCGATTCAGCGACCCCAAAAACATATAGTTAACATGGTCTGACCTCCAGATCAGGAAAACGATTTTTTTATTTGTTGCTGTGTTATCAATTTAAAAAAAAATAATTTTTAACAAAATAGTTAATCTTTCAACGAAATAAATGAATTTTCAAATAAAAATATCAATTTTTAAGAAAATAAAAGATTTTTTAACAAATCGAATGTTTAACCAAAAAGTTGCATTCACATTTGAAGAATGATATTTGTACTAAAACTGATGAACAAAAAAATCTTTTCCCTGATCTAGAGGTCAGACGATGCTTGTTAAGTGTTTTTGGGATCGCTGAATCAGAATTTAATTTCTAAAGTCCCCCATCACGTTAGGGTTCTCACATAACCTAGAAAACCCATAAACCTTTTTTTTATTATCCTTTTCCGGGTCTGGAGGTCAGATCATGTTTACTATATATTGTTGGGGTCTCTGAATCCGAATTCAAGGTCCAAAAGCCCCAGAACGTCATGGTTCTGTAATAACCTCAAAAAACCCATAAACCTGTTTTTAGTATCCTTTTCCGGGTCTGCAGGTCAGATCATGTTTACTATATATTGTTCGGGTCGCTGAATCGGAATTAGAGGTCCAGAATGTATCAAAATATTAGGGTTTCGATATAACCTTAAAAATACGTCGTAATCTAAGCTTTTTTGACGCTTTGAGCTTTTCACTTTAGCATTAGCTCTGGGGCATTTTGAACCTCCGGCTCGGATTCAGCGACCCCAAGAACATATAATAAACGTGGTCTGATCCCCAGACTCGGAAAAAAATTATAAGGTGTTTTTTAGATTATGTCAGAACCCTGACGTGGTGGGGTTTTTGGACCTCGGAGTCCGATTCAGCGACCCCAAAAACATATAGTAAACATGGTCTGTTATCAATTAAAAAATATTAATTTTTAACAAAACAGTTAATCTTTCAACGAAAGAAATGAATTTTCAAATAAAAATATCAATTTTTAAGAAAATAAAAGATTTCTTATCAAATTAACTTTTCACGATTTTCAATAAAAAAAATTTTGTTTTTACCCAACAAACTATTATTTTTTTTTATTTTCCCACGGTTATCTGATCAGTTTTGAGCATTTGAAAAATGTTTAAAAAAATTTGAATTCCTTTTGTTTCTATAAACCTAAAATGTCAAATTAATAACTAAATTTTAAGAATCCACAAAGATAAGAATCAAGCTATAAATAATGTTTAATCCCGCAACATTTGTAGTGCTATTATTTTACATGAAAAAGAAAGTTCATTTGGATGTGGAAGAAATTTGAATAAAGAGTATATCAATCCAAACGTTTATAGATCCAGGTTGTTAAAAATAGTATATGAGTTTTTTCAGACTTGGATCAAGCGACCTTGTAAAATTAAACTTGTTCTGTGGTTTATTCGTTTGTGGTTAATAATATTGTCACGTTACTCGGAATTTGAACGATTCAAAGAACTCAATTTGAAGGCTCGTTAAAAACATACATAAAAATGCTAATTCTCCGCAAAATTATTTTTCGTTAAAATAGGAAATGCGACTTTTTACCAACACTTATCTACCATCTGTGCTTTTATCTCCTGCAAGAGGATTTCTAAACTTTCGAAATTCAAAGTATTAAATTTCCGTCTGAATCATTCAAATAAAACGAAAAAAAATAATTTTAATGTCCAACTGTATTTTTTTAATTTATACAATTAACAATATATTAATAATGCATTAATTTTTTTATTTTGACATCCGAGTTGAAATTTTTAGTACAATCAGTTTTTTAAAACGATTTTGGTCCACCATATTGAATCCACCATTTTGGATTTTAGAAATTGGATTTTTTATTTAAAATAAGCGACCCTAAGAACCCCTGAGTATCAATTTTCAGTAAAATGTGAAGTTCTGAATTTTGACTTAAGATTTAAAATCAGCGACCGGACAACCCCTCGAGTTCAAATTTTTTGTACAATCAGTTTTGTTGTACAATTTTTGCCCGCCATATTGAATTTGCCATTTTGAATTTTCATATTTAGACTTCGCGTTTGAAATAAGTGACCCAAAGAAACTCCGAGTTGAAATTTTTAGTACAATCGGTTTTATTTTATAATTTTTGTCCGCCATATTGAATCCGCAATTTTGAATTTATAAATTTGTGCTGTAGATTTAAAATCAGCGACCTGAAAAACTCTCGAGTTTCAATTTTCACATAAATCAATATTGTTTTACAATTTTGGTCCACCAAGTAGCAATTTTAGTCAAATCGGTTCATGTTTTATCCGCCATTTTGAATTTTAGAATTATTAAGGCAGTTTTAAAATTATAAATCCACAAAACTCCCCAGTTTTTGTAAATTTTTAATCAAAGGGGTTTCGATTTGCACTTCAGTCCTAGCATATTAAATCCGCCATTTTGAATCTTAATATCTTGACTTTCAATTTGAAATAAGTGACCCAAAAAACCTCCAAATGAGAAATTATTGTTAAATCGGGTTGACTTTAAAAAGTTCGCCCGCTATTTTGAATTTTATTATTTTGACCGCCCATATTGAATCCACAATTAAAATTTTTTAATTTGGATTTAAAATCAGCGACCCGAAAAACTCCCGAGTTTCAATTTTTAGAAAAATCGGTTTTGTTTTACCATTTTGGTCCACCATATTAAATCTTTCATTTTGAATTCTTAAATTTTCACATTAGATTTAAAATCAGCGACCCGCCTAACCAAAGATTTTAAATTTTTACTCAAATCGGTTTTTATATGCAATGTTTGGCCCGAAATATTGAATCCGCCATTTTGTATCTTGAAATATTTATTTTGGATTTGAAATCGACGACCTCGGAAACCCCCTGAGTAGTAATTTTTACTTAAACAGGTTTTGTTTAAAAAATGTTATCAACCATATTGAATCCATCATTTTTAATTTTGAAATTTTTACTTTGGATTTAAAATCAGCGACCCAAAAAAAACACTCAAATAGCCATTTTCAGACAAATCCATTTCCGAAATTTGGGATCCAATATGGCCGACTAAAATTGTAAAACGAGACCGCTTTAACTAAAAATCGCTGCTCGCGAGACAAAATACTGCAAAAATGGTTTTTACTATTTCTATCCGCCATATTGAATCCGCCATTAGGAATTGGTAATCAAGATTTTAATTATTCAACTTTCAGTGGAAAAATTATGCTTTTTAGTAGAAAATTTTAATAATTAATTAAAAAAAGATTATATTTTGGAAATAAAATAAATTTATTTAACTGAAAATCCAACTGGTTCAGTTGTGGTGAGAAATTGTCTTTCTCAGTTAAAACATTGTAATTTGGTTTCCAGGAGTTAGGACTTTTTCATTTGGTTTGTCCGAGATAGAAATTTTTTTAAGAATCCGTGATCTGAAATATTCGCGAATTTTGATCCATAAATACCAGGGTTCACAGAAAAAACTTGGATTTCTATTAGAAACAATCTTTGGTTCTTAAGGAGCTACTACAAAAAGGAATCCCTCTTGCGAAAGGGGAACCCAAAACGATGAATTTGTTCCAAAGGAGCCTCCAGTTGGATCTCAAATTGAACCCAATTTCAATAGAAGTTTTTTCAAAGGAACCTAATTAGAATAGATATAATGTCCCTAATGTCATCTTTTTGGGTTTGCAAATGAACCCTTTTGTGATTCCAAATGAACCCTTTCAGGTTTCTAAAGGAACCCTTTTAGGTTTCTAAAGTAACCCTTTTTGGCTTCTAAAGGTACCCTTTTTGGGTTTCCAAAGGAACCCTTTTGTGATTCCCAAGGAACCCTTTCGGGTTTCTAAAGGAACCCTTTTGGGCTTCTATAGAAACCCTTTTTGGGTTTCCAAATGACCCCTTTTGTGATTCACAAGGAACCCTTTTGTGATTTACAAGAAACCCTTTTGTGATTTACAAGAAACCCTTTCAGGTTTCTAAAGGAACCCTTTTGGGCTTCTATAGAAACCCTTTTTGGGTTTCCACATGAACCCTTTTGTGATTCACAAGGAGCCCTTTTTTTATTCCTAAGGAACCCATTCGGGATTCTAAAAGAACCCTTTCGGGTTTCTAAAGGAACCCTTTTAGGTTTCTAAAGGAACCCTTTTAGATTTCTAAAGGAACACTTTTAGGTTTCTAAAGGAACCCTTTTGGGCTTCTATAGAAACCCTTTTTGGGTTTCCACATGAACCCTTTTGTGATTCACAAGGAGCCCTTTTTTTATTCCTAAGGAACCCTTTCGGGATTCTAAAAGAACCCTTTCGGGTTTCTAAAGGAACCCTTTTAGGTTTCTAAAGGAACCCTTTCAGATTTCTAAAGGAACACTTTTAGGTTTCTAAAGGAACCCTTTTATGATACCCAAGGAACCCTTTCGAGCTTCTAAAGGAACCCTGTTAGGTTTCTAAAGGAACCCTTTTGTGATTCCCAAGGAATCCTTTCGGGGTTCTAACCCTTTTAGGTTTCTAAAGAAACCCTTTTAGGTTTCTAAAGGAACCCTTTTATGATACCCAAGGAACCCTTTCGAGCTTCTAAAGGAACCCTGTTAGGTTTCTAAAGGAACCCTTTTGTGATTTTCAAGGAATCCTTTCGGGGTTCTAACCCTTTTAGGTTTCTAAAGAAAACCTTTTGGTTTCTAAAGGAACCCTTTTTGAGTTTCCAAAGGAACCCTTTTGTGATTCCCAAGGAACCCTTTCGGGTTTATAAAGGAACCCTTTTGGGCTTCTATAGGAACCCTTTTTGGATTTTCAAAGAAACCCTTTTGTGATTCCAAAGGTACCATTTCGTGATTCCAAAGGAACCCTTCTCTGATTCCAAAGAAACCCTTTTAGGTTTCCAAAGGAACCCTTTTGTAATTCTAAAGGAACCCTTTAGGGATTCTAAAGAAACCCTGTCAGGATTCTAAAGGATCCCTTTTGGGTTTCTAAAGGATTCCTTTTAGGTTTCCAAAGGAACCTTCTTATGTTTCCAATTGAACTATTTTTGGTTTCTAAAGAAACCCTTTTAAGTCTCCAAGGGAACCCTTTTTAGTTTCCGTAGGAATCTTTTTGGGGTTGCAAAGGAACCCTTTTTGGTATCTTAAGAAACCCATTTTGGTTTCCATAGGAACCCATTTTGGTTTCCAAAAGAACGCTTTAAGGTCCCCAAGGGAACTCTTTTGTGTTTTCACAGCAATCTTTTTGGGGTTGAAAAGGAACCATTTTGGGTTTCCAAAGACACCACTTTATGTCTCCATAGGAACCCTTTCGTGATTCAAAAGGAACCCTGTCGTGTTTACAAAGGAACTTTTTCGATTTTCTAAAGGAACCCTTTTTGGTTTCTAAAAGAACTCTTTTGGGTTTCTAAAAGAACCTTTTTGGGGTTTTGGAAGAACCCTTTTGGGTTTACAAAGGAACCCTTCAAGGTTTCTAAAGGGTCTGTTTTGGGATTTTAAAGGAACCCTTTTGGGTTTCTAAAGAATTCCTTTTAGGTTTCTAAAGGAACCTTTTTATGTCTCCAAAGAAACCCTTTCTGATGTTACAAAGGAACCCTTTTGTGTTTCTAAAGAATTCCTTTTAGGTTTCTAAAGGAACCTTTTTATGTCTCCAAAGAAACCCTTTCTGATGTTACAAAGGAACCCTTTCGGGTTTCTAAAGGGAGCCTTTTGGATTATTAAAGGAGGACCCCTTTTGGGCTTCTAAAGAAACCCTTAAGGATTTCTAAAAGGACTCTTTTGGGATTCCAAAGGAACCCTTTTGGGTTTCTAAAGGATTCCTTTTAGGTTTCCAAAGGAAATTTTTTATGTCCCCAAATGAACCCTTATGGGTTTCTGAAGAAACCCTTTTGGGTATCCAAAAGAACCCTTTTGTGATTACAAAGGAACCCTTTTGTGATTCCAAAAGAACCCTTTTGGGTTTCTAAAGGATTCCTTTTAGATTTTTGGTTTCTAAAGAAACCCTTTTAAGTCTCCAATGGAACCCTTTTGTGTTTCCACAGGCATCTTTTTGGGATTGCAATGGAACCATTTTGTGTTTTCAAAGACACTCTTTTATGTCTCCAAAGGAACCCTTTTGTGATTCCAAAGGAACCCTTTTGTGATTCCAAAGGAACCCTTTTGGGTTTCTTAATGGAGCCTTTTGGGTTTCTAAAGGACCCCTTTTGGGTTTCTAAAGGACCCCATTTGGGTTTCCAAAGGAACCCTTTAGGATTTCTATAAGGACTCTTTTGGGCTTCCAAAGGAACCCTTTTGGGTTTCTTAAGGGAGCCTTTTGGGTTTCTAAAGGACCCCTTTTGGATTTCCAAAGGAACCCTTAAGATTTCTACAAGGACTCTTTTGGGATTCCAAAGGAACCCTTTTGGATATCTAAAGGATTCCTTTTAGGTTTCCAAAGGAACGTTTTTATGTCTCTAAATGAACCCTTTTGGTTTCTAAAGAAACCCGTTTTGGTTTCCAAAGGAACCCTTTTAGGATTCCAAAGGAACCCGGTTGGGTTTTCCGTCCCTGTCAGTTTTTGTTGCGTTGACGTCATTAAATTAAAATTACTTTCCCTTGAGTCTGAATCTTCCAACTGAAATAAAACGCTTATCCTGATGGGGTTTAACCCTTTTGGGTTTCTTAAGGGAGCCTTTTGGGTTTCTAAAGGACCCCTTTTGGTTTTTCAAAGGAACCCTTTAGGATTTCTAAAAGGACTCTTTTGGGCTTCCAAAGGAACCCTTTTGGGTTTCTTAAGGGAGCCTTTTGGGTTTCTAAAGGACCCCTTTTGGGTTTCCAAAGGAACCCTTTAGGATTTCTTTTTGTTGCGTTGAAGCAATTAAATTAAAATTACTTTCCCTTGAGTCTGAATCTTCCAACTGAAATGAAACGCTTAACCTGATCTCATTATAGAGCAAGCCCCCCGAGGATAAATATCAACAACATCTCAAACTTTTTGCTGACGCTGTACATTGAGCGTGGACAGCTTGGGTAATGACATTGTAGACAGTTTGTCTATCCGAGTCTGATTATTATCGAGCTCGAGTTGTGCAACGTTTCACGAGTTCCAATAAGCCGAGAGCCAAGCTCTCGGAGACTTGAGTCACTAACGAGAGAAATGCAACTTGATCTCTGAGAAGTGCAACCTATCACCATCTTGCATGTCTGCAGAGCAATTATAGTTCTAGACACTATTAAAAAATATTCCTAAACTTATTTATAGGAGTAATCCACTTTTACTAAAATTATAATCCACCCTAATCCACTTGCAATCCATAAAAATCAGAGTAATCCAGAATAAAAAGTTATTATATAAAGCAATCCAGTTCTAATCCACTTTAATCCACTTTTAATCCAGAAAAATACCATTGTAATCCAAGTGAAATTACAATATTTCGGTGTAATACACTTATAAGACAGTGTAATCCACTTGTTTTTCAGTTTGACCAGCATCAAATCTAGAGTAATCCACTTCACATCTGGCCTAATCCACATGAAATTCAGTCAATTTGGAATAATTCTTCTAATCAAAGTAATCAACTTTTAATCCATCGTATTCCTGTTCCAATATGGAGTAATCTAGTTCGAATCTTGAGCAATCTACTTGTAATCCATACAATTTAGAATAATTATTGTAATCGAATCAAAAAAATTGTAATACAGTTTAATTGTATTAATTCAAGATATTCCTAGTATTTCGATGTAATCCACATTCATGGAGTACACTGGTTTTCCCGAATATTCAACTTGTACTCCAGTTCTAATCCGTGCTAATACAATTGTAATCCACGAAATTCAGAATAACTAAAAATAATTTAAAAATCCGAATTATACACTTGTAATCCAGAATTATACAGTTTTAATATAAAGTAATCGAATTCTAGTCCACTTTAATCCACTTGTAATCCAGAACATTCAGAGTAATTTAAGCAATACATAAAATACAATTGTAATCCAGTTGTAATTACAGAAGTAGTAATCCATTACAAATCTGGCCTAATCCACTTGAAATTCAGTCAATTTAGAATAACTTTTCTAATAAAAGTAATCCACTTGAACTCCAGCGTAATCCAGTTCTAATATGAAGTAACCTAGTTCTAATCTGGAGTAATGCATTTTCAATCCATGCAATTTAAAGTAATCCATATTAATACAATTCTAATCCAAGAAATTATGAATAATTAAAAAATTCAAATTATACATTTGCAATCCCGAATAATACAATCCTAATATGGAGTAATATAATTATAATCCACTTTAATCCACTTTTGATTCAAACAATTCAGAGTAGTTTAGGCAATCCAGGAAATAAAATTGTAATCCATGTGTAATTACAGTATTTCGGTGTAATCCACTTCTAAGACAGTGTAATTTACTTGTTTTTCGGTGTGACCGACTTCTAATCCAGAGTAATCCACTTAAAATCTGGCCTAATCCACATGAAATTCAGTCATTTCAGAATAGTTCTTCTAATAAAAATAATCCAATTGTAATCCAGCGTTTTCCCGTTCCAATATGGAGTAATTTAGTTCGAATTCAGAGTAATCCACTTGTAATCCATGCAATTTAGAGGAATTATGGTAATCGATTTAAAAAAATTCTAATACAGCTATAATTGTATTATTTCGAAGTAATCCTAGTATTTCGATGTAATCCACTTTTATGGAGTACACTGGTTTTCCCAAATATTCAATTTGTATTCCAGTTGTAATTCATGATAATACAATTGTAATCCAAGAAATTCTGATAATTAAAAAATCCAAATTATACCCTTGTCATCCAGCATTATAAAGTTCTATTATGAACTTATCCAGTTCTAATCCACTTTTATCCACTTTCGATTCAGTCCATTCCGAGTAATTTAGGTAATCCAGAAAAGACAATTGTAATCCAGATGTATTTACAGTATTTCGGTGTAATCCACTTATAAGACCGTGTAATTCACTTGTTTTTCGGTGTGACCAACTTCTAATCCAGAGTAATCCACTTTAAATCTGGCCTAATCCACACGAAATTCAGTCAATTCGGAATAATTCTTCTAATCAATGTAATCCAATTGTAATCCAGCGTATTCCAGTTTTATTATGGAGTAATCTTGTTCTTACTGAAGCAATCCACTTGTAATCCATTAAATTGAGAGTTATTCTGGTAATTGAATTTAAAAAATTGCAATACATGTATAATTGTATTAATTCGAAGTAATCCTAGTGTTTCGATGTAATCCACTTTTATGGAGTATTCAACTTGTACTCCAGTTCTAATCCACGTGAATACAATTACAATCCACGAAATGCAGAATAATTAAAAAAATCCAAGTTATACACTTTTAATCCAGCATTATACAGTTCTAATATGAAGTAGTCCAGTTTTAATCCACTTTAATCCACTTGTAATCCAGACCATTTAAAGTAATTTAGGTGATCAAGAAAATACAATTGTAATCCAAGTGTAATTACAGTATTTCGGTGTAGTCCAGTTATAAGACCGTGAAATTCATTTGTTTTGCGGTGTGACCCACTTCTAATCCAGGGTAATCCACTTCAAATCTGGCCTTAACCACACGAAATTCAGTCAATTCGGAATAATTCTTCTAATCAATGTAATCCAATTGTAATCCAACGTATTCCAGTTTTATTATGGAGTAATCTTGTTCTAACTGAAGTAATCCACTTGTAATCCATAAAATTGAGAGTAATTCTGGTAATCGAATTAAAATAATTGTAATTTATCTATAATTGTATTAATTCGAAGTATTCCTAGTGTAACGATGTAATCCTCTCTTAAGGAGTACCCTTGTTTTCCCGAGTATTCAACTTGCACTCCAGTTCTAATCCACGCAAATACAATTGTAATCCACGAAATGCGGAACAATTTTAAAAAATCCAAGTTATAAACTTTTAATCCAGCATTATACAGTTCTAATATGAAGTAATATAGTTTTAATCCACTTTAATCCACTTGTAATCCAGACCATTTAAAGTAATTTAGGTGATCAAGAAAATACAATTGTAATCCAAGTGTAATTACAGTATTTCGGTGTAGTCCAGTTATAAGACCGTGAAATTCATTTGTTTTGCGGTGTGACCCACTTCTAATCCAGGGTAATCCACTTCAAATCTGGCCTTAACCACACGAAATTCAGTCAATTCGGAATAATTCTTCTAATCAATGTAATCCAATTGTAATCCAACGTATTCCAGTTTTATTATGGAGTAATCTTGTTCTAACTGAAGTAATCCACTTGTAATCCATAAAATTGAGAGTAATTCTGGTAATCGAATTAAAATAATTGTAATTCATCTATAATTGTATTAATTCGAAGTAATCCTAGTGTAACGATGTAATCATCTCTTAAGGAGTACCCTTGTTTTCCCGAGTATTCAACTTGTACTCCAGTTCTAATCCACGCGAATACAATTGTAATCCACGAAATGCGGAACAATTTAAAAAAATCCAAGTTATGCACTTGTAATCCAGCATTATACAGTTCTAATATGAAGTAGTCTAGTTCTAATCCACTTAAATCCACTTTTAATCCAGGCTATTCAGAGTAATGTAGGTAATCCAGGTAAATAAATTGAAATCCAGGTGTAAATACAGTATCAGAATTAATCCCAGTATTTCGGAGTAATCCACTTATAAGACAGTGTAAGTCACACGTTCTTCGGTGTGACCGACTTCTGATCTAGAGTAATCCAGTTTTTTTCTGGCCTAATCCACTTAAAATTCAAAATTTCGATGAAATAAACTTTTGTGGCGGATTAATACACTAGTTTTCCTTAGTATTCCATTTGTACTCCAGTTATAATCCATGCTAATCCCTCTGTAATCCATACAGGTCAGCATAATGAAAAAATAGAAGTTATCAGCTGGTAATCCAGGATAATACAGTTGTAATACGAAGTGATGCGGTTCTAATCCACTTTAATCCACTTGTGATCCAGGCAGTTCAGAGTGATTTAGGTAATAAAAATAATAAAATTAAAATACAGGTGTAATTACAAAAATTTGAAATAATCACTGTATTCCAGAATAAATCCATAAATCCATTTCTAATCCAGAGTAATCCACTTCAGATATGGTCAAATCCACTTGAAATCCAGTCCATTCTAAATAATTCTGCAAATCGAAGTAATCCACCTGTAATCCATAGTATTCGAGTTTTAGTATGGATTAATCTATGTTTAATATGGAGTAATTCACTGATAATCCAGACAATTTAAAGTAATTTAGGTAATCCAAGTAATACAACTATAATCCAGGTGTAATTGCAGTTTTCAGAATTAATCCCAATATTTCGAAGTAATCCACTTATAAGAGGGTGTAATTTACTGGTTCTCCGAAGTCACACGCTACTAATCCAGAGTAATCCAATTCTAATCTGGCGTAATCCACTTGAAAAACAGTCAATTCAAAATAATTTTTCTAATCCAAGTAATCCACTTGTAATTCATGGTATTCATATTTTAATATTTTAAAAATCTATTTCTAAGCTAGAGTAATCCACTTATAATCTAGGCAATGTAGAGTAATTCAGTTAATCCAAGTAGTAAGCTCATTAGAATGCAGTTGTAATACGAAATAATATCAGTATTTAGAAGTAATCCACTTTTGTTGTGGATTAATACACTTGTTTTCCCGAGAATTCCACTTATACTCCAGTTATAATCCACAATTATTCACTTGTAATCCATAAAGGTCAGAATACTCCACAAAATATAAATTATCCACTGATAATACAGCATAATACAGATCTAATATAAAATAATCCAATTCTAATCCACTATAATCCACTTATGATTTTGTCAGTTCGGGATAATTCTACGAATCCAAGTAATCTACTTGTATTCCAGAATAATACAGTTCTTACATGAAGTAATTGAGTTCTAATCCACTTTAATCCACTTTTAATCCAGCAAGTATTCCAGGGTTAATCACTTTTAAGGCAGTGGGATACACTTGTTTGCTGAAATGACCATCTTCTATTCCAGAATAATCCACTTTTAATCTAAATATAATCCACCTCAGATATGGCCAAACCTACTAGAAATCCAGTCTATTCGAAATAATTCTGCAAATCCAAGTAATCCACTCGAAATCCATGGTATTAGAGTTTTAATATGGAGTAATCTATGTATAATCTGGAGTAATCCTCTGATAATTCACACAATTCAGAGTAACTTAGGTAATCCAAGTGGTAAACAAATAGTAATCCAGGTTTACTTGCGATATGAAGTAATGCCAATATTTAGAACTAATCCACTTTTAGGGCAGCGTAATACACTTGTTTTCCCGATAATTCCACTTATACTTCTGTTATAATCAATGCTAATCCACTTGTAATCCTTAAAGGTCAGAATAATTTTAAACACTTAAGTAATCCACACTTTTTCCAGGATAATACAGTTCTAATATGAAGTAATCCAGCTCT
>JAAAKG020041848.1:0-18928 GCA_010014905.2 Druon quercuslanigerum
TTCTGCATTACATTTTTCGAGTTGGTGCGAGATATTTCGATATTCGATACGTATGATCCTTTTAGAATAGGATAAATTTATAGCAAACTTTTTTAACGCATTTTTTAATCTTTCTGATAAACCTTGTACATAAGGTAATGAAACCCGTAAATTAGTTTGTCTATAATTCTCAAGTCATTTTTCCTTTTTTTATTTTTAATAGAGCTGTTGTAAATTTCATGTACTCTTTCATTAATGACACTTTCAATTAACGGTAGTGGATAATTATTTTGTTGCAACGTAATTTTTAATTGACCTAAGTTTTCTTTTCTAAAATTGATGTCACTAAGTTTAATACATCTGTCAATTAAACCTTTAATTAAATCAATTTTCTGACTAAATTGATGGTGAGAATTGTAATTCAAATATTGGCCTGACCATGATGGTTTTTTAAATCAATTAGTAATGAACTTTTCATTATCAGTTTTAATGACAGATAGATCTAAAAAATTTATTGTATTATTATTTTCAACTTCTAAAGTAAACTGTAGCGATTCTTCTATAGAATTGAAAATGTTAATTAGTTTTTGGATTTTATTTGTGGGAACAATAGTAAAAATATCATCCACGTATCTCTTAAATAAAAGTGGTTTAAAGCTTAATTTGGATAATGCTCTGTTCTCAACATCTTCCAAAACAAGATTAGATGCAATAGGTGATAATGGTGAGCCCATCGGACAACCAGAAATTTGTTTATAGAATTTTTGATTAAAAGAAAAAGCAGTATTGTTAAAAACTGTTCTGAAAGCTATTAAGATCTCTGAGTTTGATATTTTTGTTAAATTTTTTGTACTTGTAATTTTTCTTCAATTACGTCTAAAACTAAATCTAAAGGAATGTTATCGAACATAGATACAATGTCTAGAGAAACAAGTGAATGTGTTTTCGGAACAATAAAATTAATTACTTTTTCTTTAAAGCTGCAACTATCTCTTATAAATGAATCAGTTTTTCCAGATACTGGCTTTAGGAGATTAGATAAAAATTTGGATAAATTGTAAGTTGGAGAACTAGGGCATACGCTTTTGCTGTCACACAACCATTGTTTTTTAATTTATAAGCTAAATTTTCATTTATGTATCTTTTTTTCTCCCATCTAGAAATAATATCATTACATTTTTCTTCTACGGACGGAACTAAACTAGTATTAACTTTTTTATATAAAGTATTATTGTGTAAAAGATTTTTAATAGTTAATTTATAATCATCTGAGTTTGCAGCTACTAAGATATTACCTTTATCTGCTTTGACAAAGATGACATCCTTATGGTCATTTTGAAACTTTGTAGCAATATCTGAAATTTGATTCGAGTTTTTAAATTTATTATTTGATTTCTGATTTGAGATTAAATTTGTAATGATATTATTAGTAGGTATATTGCTAGAGTTATAAGAAATCCCAAATTTAGTACCCAATGCTAAGGTTTCAGCTATTTCATCCGAAATTGTCACATTAGATAAATTTTTAAACCATTTATTAACTCTTAAGTTTCTGTACCTATTTTTTTCTTCCAAAAATCTATCATTTAATAAATTAAATTTTTTAATATGAGATTCCCTTTGTTCAAACTTTAACTTTTGTAGACTACATTCTTGTGATTGAAATAAATTAATAATTGAGTTTTCTGTAATTTTTCTATCTATTCTATATTTTAAGTAATTAGTGTAACTGCTTAATTCTTTAATGTTGTCGATTATATTACTAATTTCACAATTAAGAATTTTTTCTGATAAGTAAATTTGACATTTTGTAATTTAACAAAGGTTTTATAATGTGAATTAATTAAATTATAATTATTCGTACAATTTTGTATATGTGCTGGAATCAGAGAATTTTTGATAAACGTAATTAAAAAAGGTTTGTTGTTCCCTTAAATGGATTAACCGCCTTTGGGTATTAATCCGATTTCCAATATCTCGACGAGTAGATTGACCATACCTTAGACAAATGTAGCTCAAATATCCCATGGTTCACAGAACGTTATAGACCAGTAAATAAATAAACTTCGATCGTTTTCTTATATTCAAAAAGTAAGAAGGAGAACAAAGTTTGAAATTTTATTTCTTTTGATGAAAACTACTTTTTTAACTAAAAATTCAACTAATCCATTTTCAGTCCTTTAATTAAAAATTGAACAAATTCGTATGAAGTTTAATCTGTTTTGTTTGAGGACGCAAATATTTGGGTTAAAAATTAGTTTTTTTTTTTAAACTTAAAATGTAAAAATTCCATTTTTGTTGCAAATTATTATATTATTTTTTGTTGAGAATTTATCCATTTCGGGAAAAACGATTTTTTTTTGAAACTTAATATGTTTTGGTTGACGATTAAATTATTTGTTTAAAAATTCATCATTTGAGTTGCATTTTTTTTTATTGAGAATTAGTTTTCGATCTAAGAATATGACTATTCACTTTTTCTTTTGAATGTATATTTTTGTTAAAAAAATTTACATTTTTTCATTGAAATTTCAACTATTTGGTTGAAAGCTCGTGTTTTTTGGTATAAAATTATTTTTTTGTTTTTGAAAATTCATCCCTTTTTTAAAAAACGCAAATTGAATTTAAAATTAATCTGATTTATTTAAAGATTTATTCATTTAAATGTAAACTGCTTTGTACAAAAATTTAATTAATGTTTAACATTGATAAGTTGTGACATTAATTTCAAAAAATAATAATTTTTCACTCTTTCGTTGCAAAATGTTGTTGAAACTAATATAAATAGTTTAAACAATATAAAAATAGTTCAAAATGTAAACAAAAAACCTTTTCTAACATTAAAAATATAGAAAAATTTTTAATTCATTAATAAACTTTAAACTATAAGTTTTACAAATTTTTGAAGCAATAATTAATAATTTTGAAATGAAAAAATTAAAAAAAAATTATGTTGAACGATTTTGAATTAAAAATGTTTCAAATAAAACAATTTCAGTTTAGGAAAAAATTTGAAAATAGAAAAATATTTCAAATAGGATAATTTCATTTTTAATTAAAAATTCTCGAAATTGAATTAGTTTGGGATAAAATTTCGAAAATAAGACAATTTCAAAACTTTAAAAATTGATTATATTTCAATAAGAATTAAAAAGTTGGATCATTTAAAAAATAAAAAAAATAAATTAAAATTAAAAAAATTAAAAGCGTTCAAATTTTAATAACTTAAGAGCTTTGAATTTAAATAATTTTTAGTTCAAAGCTTTTCAAATTAAAATTTTTTGAATTTTATAACTAAATTGAATGTTTTCAAGCCAAAGCTTTTGAAATGATAGAATGTAACATTTTAATAACATTAAAATAATTAATTAATTCTGAAAAAAGCTCGCAAAAATGATTTTAAACAGAAATTTGAAATATGAAACAATTTCTACTACAGGATGTTGCAAATTATATGTATACAAAGTTAATTTAAAATTTTAAAAACATTTATTCAACAAGAAATGTGATATTTATAATAAACGTTAGAAAATTTTCGAAAATCGTATTGATTCCAGGAGAACCATTATTAATCATTTATTTTGTTTTTATTATTAAAAAAAATTCTTATTCATCTTTTTTTAAATTATCATGTTTTCAACGACCGCATCATTGCGTCCAAACTGTCACGAGACTTAAAAGTTACAATCAGAGTTTTTCAACAGACTTGTTGCTTAACATGGTCGACTACAATAGAAAATAATAGTAATTTTAATTCGCTCATGGTTTTGTGCAATTGCAACCGCAAAATTAATGATTTAGAACATTTAGAAATCAATGGAGAAAAAAGCAAGGACTCTTACAACATAGTTTTGCTATGATCTCTTTCTTGTAGAATAATTTTATGTTTATTTTTCTCCATTTTCTCTTATTATTTCCTCTTCTCATTTAAACTTCCTTCCTATCTTGCCTTTCATTTTTTTATGACTTTCACATTCCTTTTCTGTCATTTATAAATGTAACTTATTCATTTTCTATTTTTCTTTCCCATTTTCCTTTTTCGTTTCCTATCATCCTTTTTTATCATCGCTTTTTCTCCTTCTTTAGGGAGTCCCTTATCTGTTATTGAGTTTGCTCTTTCTTTTCTCATCATTTCAATTTTTCTATTTTATTTTAATTTAAACTTACCTCCCTTATTTCATTCCATACAAATCCTTCTTTTCTTCTTTACATTTTCATTCTCCTACATATTTACAACTTAATATTATTTCTATTGAACCTTATGTTACCTTTTTTCCTACTCATCACTATTTCACTTTTATTTTTTTTCAATCTTGACTCTTTTTCGTCCTCTACAACCTTTGATCTTAATTCCGAATGTATCTACTTTTTCTTTAATCCTTCAGTTTTCTTCCATTATCGACTTTGTTTTTACTTCCCTTGGCCCTTGTGCTTACTTTAAAACTGATTATTAAGTCCCTTTTACTTTTCTATCATCCTTTTCTTTATCGCTTTTCCATACCAATCCTTCTTTTTTTCTTTATATTTTCCTTCTATTACCAATTTTACAACTTTAGGTTTTTCCTATTTAACCTTATACTCCCTTTCCGTATACTTATCGCAATTTCTATTTCCCATATCTTCATTCTTGACTCTTTATTTCCATCCATACAAAACCTTCTTTTCTTCTTCTTATTTTATTTCTCTTACATATTTATTAACTTAATATTATCCCTACTGGACCTTATACACGTTTTCCTTATACTCATCACTATTTGCATTTCCTGTTTTTTCATTCTTGGCCTTTTATCGTCCTCTATAACCTTTGATCTCGAGTCCCTATTTATCTACTTTTTCTTTAATACTACACTTTTTTTCATTACACCAGTTCCTCACTGCTTCCCTTGGTCCTTCTCCTTACTTTAGAACTCATTATTCAATATGAAGGAACATTATTTTCGTTTCTTTCATTTCATTCCTTTTATCTTCTATCACTGTAACATTTTAATTTTATACTTCTCTTCCCCATTTTCCCTTTCTTTTTTACTGACTTTCCTCTACCCTTTTTCACCATTTCAATTTTCCTGTTTCTTCATGTTTTATTTTTATTCGAACTATCTACTTTAAACCTACTGTCTTTATTTCCTTTCATACCAATCCTTCTTTTCTTTTTTACATTTTCCTTCTCCTACCTATTAACAACTTAATATTATTTCTATTGGACCTTTTACTTTCCTTTTTCCTACTTATCACTATTTCCCTTTTCTTTTTTCCAATCTTGACTGTTTCTCGTCCTCTGCATCCTTTGATTTTGATTCCGAATGTATCTACTTCTTCTTTTATTCTTTACATTCTTTTCATTTATTTTGTCTTTTATCGCTATAACATATGAGTTTTACACTTTTCATCTCAATTGTCCCTTTTACTTTTCTATCATCCTTTTGTTAATCGCTTTTTTTCCTCTGTTGAGGAGTATTTTCCCTTATCGTGACTTTCCTCTACCTTTCCTCGCCACTTAAATTTATTTATTTTTATTTTATTTTTATTTAAACTCGCTGCCTTTGATTCCTTTCATAAAAATCCTTCTTTTTCTCTTTATATTGTCCTTCTCCTACCAATTCTACAACTTTAGATTTTTCCTACTTAACCTTTTACTCCCTTTTCTCATACTTATCGCAATTGCCATTTCCCCTATCTCCATTCTTGACTCTTTATGGACTCTTTATTTCCATTCAAATTTACTTCCTTTATTTCCTTCCATACAAATCCTTCTTTTCTTCTTCTCACTTTCTTTCTCTTACATATATCATAACTAAATATTATTCCTATTTGACCTTATGCACGCTTCCCTCATACTTATCACTATTTTTATTTTCATTTTTTTTTTCATTCTTGACCCTTCATTGTCCTGTAGAACCTTATCTCTAATTATTTACTTCTTCTTTAATCCTACATTTTTCTTTTATTACACCACTTCCTTAATGCTTCCCTTGGTCCTTCTCCTTACTTTAGAACTCATTATTCAATATGAAGGAACATTATTTTCGTTTTTTTCATTTCATTCCTTTCATCTTCTATCACTGTAACCTTTTAATTTTATACTTCTCTTCCCCATTTTTCATTTTTATTTCCTATCATCGTTTCGTCCGCCGCTTTTTCTCCTCCCATTAGGAGTTCTTTCTTTTTTACTAACTTTCCTCTACCTTTTTTCACCACTTCAATTTTCCTGTTTCTTCATATTTTATTTTTATTCAAAGTATCTACTTCAAACTTGCTCTCTTTATTTCCTTCCATAAAAATCCTTCTTTTTTTACATTTACCTTCTCCTTACTACTTCACAACTTTATATTATTCCTATTGGACTTTATACTCCCTTTCCTCCTACTTATTACTATTTCTAATTTCTTTGTTTCCATTCTAGAATCTTAATCGTCCTCTATAACCTTTTATATCAGTTCCCGATCTATCTACTTCCACTTTAATCCTTCACTTTTCTTCCATTATACAATTTCCTTATTATTTCCCTTGGCCTCTCTCCTTACTTTAAAACTATGTATTTTTTTATTAATGAACATTAATTAGGAGACCCTTCTCTTTTACTGACTTTCCTCCTTCTTTTCCCACCACTTCAATTTTTATACTTTTTATTGAATTTCCATTTAAACTTATTGCCATTATTTCCTTCCTTACAAATCCCTCTTTCCATTTTTCTTCTGCTACCTATTTTATGCAATTAGATTATTCCTACTGGACCTTATACTTCCTTTCCTCCTGATTATCATCATTTTCATTTCCACTTTTTCCATTCCTGACTCTTTATGAACTCTTTATTTTATTTGAAACTTACTTCCTTTACTTCCTTCCGTACACATCCTTCTTTTCTTCTTTACATTTACATTCTCTTACCTATTTTACAACTTAATATTATTCCTATTGGACCTTATACACTCTTTCCTCCTACTTATCACTATTTTTGTTTCCTCTTTTTTCATTATTGACACTATATCGTCGTCTGTAACCTTTTATCTTAATTCTGAATGTATCTGCTTATTCTTTAGTCCTTCACATTTCCTTTATTATACAATTCCCTTACTGCTTTTCTCGGCTCTCCTCCTCCTTTCTTTAAAACACTTTATAATTTATTAAGAAAAATCATTATCATTTCTTTAATGTTATTGCATTTCTTTTACGATTCATCACTCTTAGGTATTAATTTTCTAATTCTCTTCTCCATTTTCATTTTCCTTTTTCATCATCCTTTCGCATGCTGTTTTCTTCTTCTCCGTTAATGAGTCCTTTCTCTTTGACTGACTCTCCTCTTTCTTTTCTCATCACTTCTCTTTTTTAAGTATTTATTTCCATTTACATTTACTGCATTTATTTTCATCCATACAAATCCTTCTTTCTTATTTAAGTGTTCTTTCTTCCACCTATTCTACAACTCAATATTATTCCTATTGGGCCTTTAAAACCCTTTTCTTCTACTTATTACTATTTCTATTTTCTCTTTTTCCATTTTTGATTCTTTATCGTCCTCTATAACCTTTGACACTAATTAACAATTTACCTACTTCTACTTTAATCCTTCACTTTTCTTCCACTATATAATTTCATTACTACTTTCCTTAGCCTTTTCCTTACTTTAAAAGTCTTTATTCGTTATTAAGGAACATTATTTTCGTTTTCTTCTTCTTTTATCACTCTAACATATTATTTTCTACTTCTCTTCTCCATTTTCCTTTTTTATCATCCTTTCGTCTATTGCTTTTTCTATTCCGTTGAGAGTTCTTTATCATTAACTGAAATTCTTCTTCCTTTTTTCATCACTTTAATTTTTTTGTTTTTGTTTTATTTTATTTTACTTCCATTCAAACTTACTGCTTTTATTTCCTTCCATCAAAATTCTCTTTTTTCTTTACATTATCCTTCTCCTACCTATTTTACAACTTGAAATTATTCCTATTGGATGTTATCCACCACCCTTTCCTCCTACTTATCACTAGTTCTATTTTCTTTTTTTCCATTCTTGACCCTTTATCGTCCACTATAACCTTTTATACCAATTCGCAATTAATTTTACGTTGCTCTAATCCGTCACTTTTCTTTCATTATACCATTTCATTGCTACTTTCCTTAGCCCCCCATCCTTCCTCGAAAACTCTTTATTTTCATTTAAAATAATATTTTCATTTTTCGTATTATTTTACTTGGAGAACATTATCTCCATTTTTTTCTTTGCATGCAATCCTCAGAATATGTTTTTTTATTCTATTTCCCTGTCCTCATTTAAAATTCCTTCCTCTCTTACCTTTTTTGTTTTTTCATTATTCATATTCCTTTTTCCTCTTTTATTACTCTAACTCATATCTTAATTAATTATCTTCTCCTCTTTCCCTGTTCCTTTTTACTTCCTGTTATCCTTTTATTCTAGGTTTATTCTTCTTATTATATCCCTCCTTTCTCTCCTACTGATTATCCTCTTCCTACTCTTTTGAAGACTTACATTTTCTACTTTTTCCTTTCCTTTAATTCATCATACTATATTTCTCAGTTTCCTTCTTACTTTCAGAATTCTAGTTTCCTTTCATATCAGTCCACTTTCTGAATATCTCAACTTTCATATCTATGTTTATTTTATATAATTCCTTACAGAGAGTATGGAAGTATATGAAATAAACAGATAATCCTTCCTCAATAATTCTTCTTCTTTAATTTCTATTCTTCTTTTCCTACCTCTTTTACCACTGTTGATTATTCCTTTTAAACCCATTATCTTTTTCCCTACTTTTGAATATTTCCATTTCCTCCTGTTTTCATTCATGCATATTTATGGTCGTCTATTACCTTTTATACTAATTCCCAATTTTTCTACTTCTTCTTTGATTCTTAACTTTTTTCAATTTCTCAATTTTTTCTAATTCCTTTTGTAAAGTCTATACCTGCCTCTTGCAGGAACTCTTCCTTTATTATATTCTTTCCTTTCCAGATTTCTGCCCTCGTATAAACTTCTTTCCTCTCTTACCTTCGTTATTTTTCTAATCTTCACGTTCCTCTTCCTACTTCTAACATTTCATTTCATTTTATATCCTTTCTTATTTTCTCTTCTCATTTCTTCCTCTCTTTTTTATCGTTTTCCATTCAAAACCACTTCGTTTCTTTCCTTTCTTACAAATCCTTCGTCTCTTCCTTACTAATTTTCTTCTTCTACCTCTTTTAGCAAGTCGGATTATTCCTTTTGGACCTCATACCATTTTTCTCTACTTTCACTATTTTCGTAGTGTTTTTTCCATTCTTGACTCTTTATGGTCCTCGATCTTCTTTTACCTTAACTACTAATTTATCTGCATTTATATTTTTTCACGCTTCATCGATCTTTTTTTATTTCGACTTCCCCTGGCCCTCCTCCTTACTTTGAAATTCTTTATTTTTTATGAATGATCAGTATTTCATTTTCAGTTTCATTTTTTTATCCTCACTTAGTTTTTTCCATCTTTACCTCCTTCTCCTGTTACCTTTTTCATTCTTCTATTTTTTACACTCTTTAACACTATTTTTTGCCCTAAATTATGCATCCTTTACTTCTCTTCTCCTTTTCTTTTCAATTATACTTTTATCCAACATTTTTCTCCTCATTCTATCAGTCCTTTTCCTCTTACTTACTTTCCTCTACTTCTTCTTTGCACCCCTTAAATTGTTCTTTTGTCTACTTATCCCCTTTCCCTAATTTACAATTCAATTTTTCTTTCTTCTTTTCATGATCTGCTTTTTAATTTCCTTTCGCCTCATCCCAGTATGTTAATTTCTTATATTCTCTATATTTGTTCATTTTGAATCCTTCCGTATTCCCTCTCTTATACTATCTTTTTCGTTTTTTATTCTTTCTCCATTCAAACATACTTCATTTCTTTCCTTCCTTGCAACTCCTTCTCTTCTTTCCATTTTGCTTCTCCTAACACCTAATACCCTTTTCCCCTAACTTTCTAATATTTACATTTCTTTTTTTTCCATTCTGGGCCCTTTGTGGTTCTCTATCACCCTTGATCTTAATTCAATATTCAATATTTTTGGTTTTCGTTTAGCTTTCCTCAGAAGACAATATACACATTTTTTCTTATACCTTTCTTGAAGCTTATAATTTCCTGTTGTGGGAAATCTACCTTCATTTATATCTTTTTCTTTTCAGAATCCCTTTCTTCCATCTTTTATTTTTTGTTTTCTCTACTCTTTTATCCATAGTTTTTTTCTCTTCCTTTTAGGAATCCTTTCTCTTTAACTAAAATTCTTCTTCCAACTTTCCCCTTACTTCAGTCTTCCTCTTTGTGCTTTTCCTTCAATTCTTCACTCTATATTTCTCTCTTCAACCAATCTTTTCCTTCTACACTTTGTTCAATCCTTGCTTGCTTTTCTTACTTAAAATATAATCTCTTTTCACCCTTGTTTCCAAACTTACTTTCTTTAATTCCTTCCTTATTGTTCTTCCCTTATTACCCTTATTTTCAATTAGTCTTCTCCTATCTCTTTAAGAACATTGGAATATTCCTTGTGTACTTTATATCCTTTTCTCCCTACTTTTCTTTATTTGTATTTATTTTTTTTATTCTCGACTTAGAATAATCCTTTATCAACTTTTATTTTAATTTTCACTTTTATATACTTCTTTAAACTTTCACATTTCTACACTCCATCATTTTTTCATCCTCAGTCTTATTTGTCTTAGCCCAGTTTCTTATTTTTAAATTATTTTCTTCGTTATTTTCATTATCTATTTTATTCATTTGCCTTCAAGCATAATTAAAATTTTCAATTCTTTATCCCTTCTTAACATGTTGCCTCTTATTATCTGTACAATTTGTTTTTTTTCTGTTGTAGGGCAACTAGACTAAATAACAATAAAAAATATCTACGATCCTGAAAGAATGAAAGACCAAGTTTCTCCCCTTATTTTCGAAATCCAAAACTCTCCAATAAAAGCCAAAAAATTCCAAGAAGTAGAACTAATAAAAGACAGTAATAATAAAAATGGTTTAACCAAAGACTCAGGCAAATTAAATAATGAAATTGAGAAAGGACGGAAAATTCAGGAAAGTGAAGAAAGTAACAAACCATCAAACCTTGATAAAATTAATCTTGATTTGGGAGCTTCCGAGAAGCAGGAAGACGATTTAGATGCCAAGTTAAGAAAATGGTTAAGAAAAGGCGAATTTCCAGAAAATTTTGAGAAATGGTCCAAAGGGGAGAAAAAAGATTGGTTGTACAATAATCTGAAGATGGAATTACCAGACACACCCGATAGTCTAGCAGATTTAATGATTGGAATTGCTTTTGATGGAGATTGTGGAAGATCACCCCAGGAAAGACCCGATTGGTTAGACATGGAGAAATTTAAAAGGGGGCAAAAATTTGGTAGGGATTATGCTTTTGGATTGGCGTATTCACAGATGTTGTCACTTTTTGTTTTATTTTCTTTTGAGGATGCACTAAAGCCTTTGATTATTACTGGAAAGTCAAGTACGCCTTATACGGCCTTTAAAAGGTGAGATTTTGTTTAAATTTTATATTTTAGATCAGGCGGATTGGCAGAATTAGGAAGAGGATAAAAATAGAAGAGAAAGGGTAGGACGGTAGGCAGAAGAAGGGAAAGAGGAAAGATTGTGCAAGGTCTAAATAAAATTAGGGGAAGCGGCAAAAGAGTTAGGAGCAGGAAAATTAAAATGGGAGAAATAAATATAGTTTTAATACAAAAGAAGTTAGGAGATGTTAAAAAAAGGAGAGAAGGGAATTTAGAAATGGCAAAGAAGTGTGACTAAATGCAGAAAGGAGGGAAACATATAATTATGTTTATATTTTTCTTTCAAGGTACCTGTCAACAAATACACGTGTAAGAAATTGGAACCTGGAGGATCCTTGGACGAAGGATACAGCAGCTTACAATGACATTCAAGCAGTCAGGAAAATGCATACAAATATTCGAAAGAGATTGCAAACAACCAAAAATGAGGATATAGATGAGGAGGCTAAAATTGAGAATATATATTGTCCTACAAGGGATATTCTTGTACAAGATTTTCAATTAGCTTGTCCTGTACTTGCTCCCGCACAGTGTCCTTATCAGGTTTTTCGAAATCCTGATTTTATAGCTATGAGGCCCAAAGGGTTACATCAGGGAGAAATGGTGTCGACCCAATTTGGATTTGTAGGACTGATGATTTTGTACCCTAAATCATTTGGTGCTCATAATGCGACTGAGGAAGATTTGGAGGCTTTTTGTCACCTTTGGCGGGGACTGGGATATCTTCTTGGAATAGATGATGAGTAAGTTAATCATTTCGCTTATTACTTCTTTTCTTCTTTCCAGTTTTGCCCTCTCCCTCTCCCTCCCTCTCGCTCCCTTTCCCTCTCCCTCTCTCTCCATCTCCCTCTCCCTCTCCCTCCCTCTCCCTCCCTTTCCCTCTCCCTCTCCCTCTCTCTCCTTTTAATTTCCACCTTCCACTGTTCCACCATCTTCTTTCTAACTACTCCGTCTTTCCAGCTTCTCCTTCTTTCCAAATTTTCCTTTTCTTCTCCCCATTCTGCTCTCGACCTTGTTCTTGAACTCTTCACCTTTTAATTCTTCTTTTCATCTTCTTCTTCTTCTTCTACTATGCACCTTTTTCCTCTGTCCAACATCTTCTGCTTTCGAACTTCTTCTTCTTTTCACCTATTTCTTTTATTCTCTAAATTCTACTTTCCACCTTCTCCTTGGACTGTTCACCTTCTTTTTCGACTTTCAACATTCTTTCCATCTACTCCTTCTTTCCAAATTCTCCTTTTTTCCGTCTTTTCTTCTTATCCTTCTTCTTATATCGTCATTTCACTCTGCACCTTCTTCTCCGGTCTAACAACTCCATCTTTTCAACTTCTTCTTCTTTCTATCTTTTCCTTTCCTTTTTCCCATTTCACTTTCCATCTTTTCCTTGGACTGTTCACCTTCTTTCGACCTATTTCTTTTCTTCTCCTTATTCTACTTTTCACCTTCTACTTGAACTGTTTAGCGGTTTTCGAATTTGAATCTTTTATTTCTTCTTTTTGCTTACTCCTACTACTTTTTATCTTCTTCTTCTATCCATCTATACTATCTTTCGAACTGCTCCTTTTTCCACCTTCTACTTATTGTTTCCACCTTCACTTTATTCTTCGAACTTCCACCTTTTACCTTACTCATTCTTATTTTCACTTTCTCCTTCGACTTTTGGCCTTCTAAATCTTCTTTTTATTTTATTCTCCTACTTTCCACCTTTTCTTTCTTTCTACCACCTTCTTCTTTACACTATCTTCTTCTTATTTCCAACCACTCTTTTTTCCAACTTCGCCTGATATTCACCTTTTCCTTTCCTTATGCCCATTCTACTTTTACCTGTTTCCTGGACTTTTCACGTTTTTCTTGAACTCTTAACCTTCTAGTTCTTCTTTTTATCTTTTTCTTCCTCTCCTCCCTTTTCCTCAGCCTCTTCACCGTTTTTTGTTCTTTTTCACGTTCTTCTTTACACCTTTTCCTTAGACTTTTAACCTTCTTTATCAACGTTCAACCTTCTACTTTTTCTTTTTATCTTCTCCTTTTTGATTCCACCTTATTCTCCCACTCCCTCGCCACCTTTTCTTTTTCTACATCTCCTGTCTGTCCCTTTCTTATTTTCTCCCTCTCTTTCCTTTCCGATTTCTTCTTCTTTTCATCTTCTCCTTATTGTTTCCACCTTCACTTTCTTCTCCTACTTTCCACCTTCTAATTCATCTTTTTATCCAATCCTTCAACTATCCATATTCATCTTTTCACCATCTTCTCTTGGTTTCCACCGTCTTTATCTTTCCTTCTCCTAGTACTGTGCACCTTTTCCTTTTTTTAACTTCTCCTTCTTTTCGCCTTCTGTTCTTCCCTTACTTATCATTTCATTTAATAATTTTTGTTTCTGTTCATTTTAAACTTATCAAAGATCTTCTTTTTACCTTCTCCAACTTTCCAGCTTTTCCTTTTTTTACTTTCTCCTTCTACTTTCCACCTTCCTCTCCTTTTTTCCACCTTCTTCTTTCCTCTTCCTTTTTTCTACCTCTTGCTTTTCCCCCATTCAACATTTTTTATAAACGCCTCTCTTTCTTTCTATTTTCTACTTATCGATGATATTTATACCTCTTCCTTATTAACTTTTTTCATCTTTAGTTTCGGCATATTTAGTTTCAATATTCCCTTACTTCTTTTCATCTTCTTGTTATTCCTTCCACCTTCTCCTTTTTATTTTCGCCTGCTCCAAGTTTTTACCTACTGTTTCTTTTTACTTTATCCTTCTACTTTCCACCTTCCTTTTTTATTTCCACCTTCATCTCCTTTCCTCATACTTCGTTCCACCTTCTGTTTTCCCCTCATTCATCATTTACTACAATCGCTTTCCTTTCTTTTCATTTTCTACATTTCGACAATATTTAAGATTCTTCCTTATTTTTGACAGGTTCAATCTTTGTCGAGGGTCCTTGAATGAGGTAAGACAACGATGCAGAGATATTCTGGAACTTTGGGCAAAACCTAATTTCAGAGAATTGACACCTGAATGTGAACATATGATGAGATGTGTTGTAGAAGGCACTAACTATTATTTGCCTGGTTCCACTTACGAGTCCTCTATCTTATATTTGTCCGAATTACTTAATTTGAACACCCCAAGATTGTATTCAACTTTATCTTATGGAACTTGGATCAGGCATAAAATGTTGAAGTATGTATATGATCTAAAAAATATCAATCAAATAATAATGGATACACATTTTTTATAACGCCCCCATGATTTCGGCCTATTTTCATGCCTGCGGAGCGGGCCCGCAACACCGTTTTTCTCACGGTATGAGTAGAAAGTACTTTCTACTCCCTAGGGAGTAGAAAAATGACATCATCGAAAGAATATGGATTGTATTCACGTTAGTGTGTAAACATCGTGTCGACGAAAACTATCTTTCTTTAAAGGATAATGTCTGTAAGAAGATTAACACAGGGAAACAGTGGCGCCATCTCCACAGTGAGAAATTCTGTCATTCGTCAAAATTTGGCGCGCAATTTAAACTCGAATTAATTTAATTTGATTTTAAATCGCGCGCCAGATTACAGCCAATCGCAGAATTTTTCCAGCTGGAAGCAGGCGGCCAACTTTAAGATCACTGTGCCAACTTCATATTTAGTGTAATTTCGTGTTTTAGTGCCAGCGTAAATGTCGCAATAGAGGTTAAAGATTGGTTTTTTTATTCCAAGCCTAAAAAAAATATTTTTCGTTTAAAGTGCTTTGCTCTGCCGCTTCGAAAAACGAAATTGCGGAACCGACCCATAGATATGAAAATTGCCCACCTACCCCACCTACCCCACCTACCCTGAACTAATATAACCCCTAATATAACACAACTAATCTAACCCAAATAATCTAACCCCTAATCTAATCCTGTTCCTTCTATAGTTTTTCTTGACAAACAAATGACGATTGCTGTGCCTCCTTGTGGTTTGATAGGGGTGGTTTCTCGAGGTTACGTAGGTTAGGAGTAGGTGTTTGGATTGGTTACGTTGGTTATGGGGTAGGTGATAAGGTGGGCTATATTATGGTGTGGAATTCAATTATTTTAAGAACGAGCGATTAAACTCGCTGATCCCAGAGATAAGTGGGTTAGGCTGCTTTTGGTTTAGTAGGGGTGGTTTCTACCCCTAGAAAGCGGATTCTGCAAAAATAAAAAAACACGGGTTCAATATTTTTTTGGTGTTTTATTGATGTGCAAAGTTTGGTTCTAATCGGTGAGTGACACTTAAGTAGTGTTACTTGTAAGTGCAGGGTTGCAATATTTATAGAACATCCACCTATTTTATATTTTATTTATTTTTATTTGTCATTATGCTTTATTCCTATTTTATATTTTATAGAAATAAACAAAAAATAAATTGATTATTAATTTTTCTAGGACTTTTTTTTGTTATACGAGTCGATTGCCTGGTATGATGTCGCTAATGAATAAAAAACTGGATGCAGCTTTTGAAATGGCTATGAATTTTAGTCCTGAAAAACACGAGGAATTACAAAAAAAATCGGAAGAAAGCTTAAAAAGAGGATCGTTATTAAAATTTACTCCTGAATTATAATATTTATAGCAAATTACGTTTTTGGTGCTACTGCCTGTGATAGAGATACATATTAATAATTGTTTTTATCAAACTTCAGGTGATATTATATTTTATGTATTTTTGGAATGCGAAGTGATAGAAATAGTAGAACAATGTTAATGTTTGTTAATTTTTCTGTAAATATTACTTGTTGAATAAACTGAAATCAGTGAATTTCGTTACATCGAATGTGTCTGTAAAACTAATTTGAGGCTTTGAAAACTTCGAAACAGGTCGAAAAAGAATCTGGAAGATATTAAAACCCTTTTTTTTTAAATTGTACTGTTTAAATTTTTTTTACGAGAATTAAGTTGTTTCAAAATATATTTAAAAATTTGTAAATGAATCGAAAATAATTTAATTCTTGAGAAGATTTAAAAAATCTAAGATAACAAATGGAATTTTAAATTTAAAATTTAAAATTAAGTTCCCAACAAGGTTTCTGCAGTTTGGAATTTTATAAATCTGGTCAAAGGATTTAGATTTATAAATCATTAAAGCTTGGCATCCATACTCAACGAAACTTCTAATGCGAGAATGGTATTGCATACGCAATGTACTCAAAATTCAAAGATACGGGCAGCTCGGGGATCGGGAACTCCAAAGATACGAGAGTGAAAGGAGCTCTCGATCCTGCGAAGATTAGTATTCGTGGGTAATACGTGAAAACGCACAGAGGCCTACTACGCGCACGCGCATGTAGAATTTAAGAAAGCGCGCAGTTGCGTGCGCCTGACTCTCAAATAGGGTGGTGGTAGAGGGGAAAAAATTCCGCTTGCTCCTTTCGAGTGGGGTCGTTCGTATCTATAGGGCGCTCGTATATATGGAGATTATGTAGTAGGGTTTCAAAAGCTATCAAAGGATTGGAAATATTTTAGGAAATTTTAAAAGAGTTCTAGAACGTTTTTGATTTAATTTAATATTTTATAGGAACTTCAAAGACTTAGAATTATTTCAGGGAATTTGAAGAAAATCCAATACATTTTCAAAATATTTAAACTATAATCCAAAATGAATTCACAATGTAAAAAAATTAGTTAAAATCTTTGTTATTCAATAAATAAAAAATAAACATTTTTTATATCAAGCGTATATTTTCTATTATAGTAAGCCTCCTTTTTGAAAATTAATTTGCTTTCTCTTACATTATTTAGGAATAATTCTAGTTACAAGAAAGATGGAAACTGGCTGCGATGTCAAAAGGCGCCACAAGCCTTTCAAATAAATTTATATTGTAAATTCTTTTATAAATTCTTGTTTTAATACTAATGAACGTACTTTTCGCTGGAAAAAATCAGTTTGAAAAAAAATATATTTATTAATTCACTTTTTTCGAAAATGTCGTCTCTGTGGAGAATATCGTGGTATGTTAGATAAAGGTATCTTAGAAAGAGTGTTGCAGAACTATGATATCGTATTATTTAACGAAACTTTGCTTCAGAACAAAAATAATTGATTTTATAAAACGTTTAACGTGATTCGGATAGATCGCCCCAATAATATTGGCGGCGACTGATGATAACAATAAGAGAAGATTTTAACTAGGGTAACCTTCTCACAGTTATTTCAAATGCCAAAAAAAATGTGAGGATGTGCACATTCCTCTCCCTGTGGACATAAACAGTTTTACACGAATTAAAGAAGCTAAATCGACTGTAGATCCTACTATAGTTTCTAGTGGACAAATCCAGGAATAAATTTTATCATTAAATTGGATAAAAAAGTTGCATCACGTTTATCCAATGAAAATAATTATTTGACAAATGTGATATGCCAAACAACTGCGTCTAGGTTCACTAAAAAAATTTACTCCATATATTTGAAAATCCTCGAGGTATTCATTTTTTTAATTTTCTCACTTTATTTGATTTTAACCAAAAGATCATTTACCTACACTTACAGAATACATAGGCTGCACTTTGGTTAGTTTACACTTTATAGTAAACACTCAGCCAACTTTTGTAGAACAAACCTTTAGTTTCTGTCGACCCTGATGATTCTGATCTTACGTCAGGTAAACGTGATGCAGCGTTTTTATCCAGTTTTAAGATAAGATTTATTCCTGAGGTTTACAGTGTTACCTTGACCTGTTGAGCTCATGGAAAGCCAAAAAGGACAAAATGGGCCATTTTCACTTTCCCATCTCGATTACCTTTGACATTTTTTGTTCATACTTTGAATTCTTATCCCATAAATATAACCTTAAAAAATCTCTTCAAGTTTCTTTCAGGATGCCCTGCCTGAATCTTTTTGGAATAATAGTAATAATGATATGCCCTTATTAAGGCTGGACCTGAAATAAAAAGTAATCGCGAACCAGATTATCCAAATTTATTTTCATGTTGACATGACAAGTGTACTAAATCTGAGGAAGTAAGTAGGGCTAAACTTCGCGAATAGTGGCACGGTTATACGTATGAAAGTTTCCTAAGTCTCCAAACTGCTACGACTTTTAATGTCTGGAAAAATATTTTTGGTTTCAGACATAGACTTCTAACCACTCCTTCGCTGATACTCCACCTCCCTCCGTAGAAAACACAGCTTCTCATCCTCTCTTAATGCTTCTTAAGCTTCAGAAATTATTACAGGATATTAAAAGTTTGAAAACTAAATCCTCCCGAGTATTAGATGAAATTAATTATGAAGTCATTCAAAACAGCCCAGAAAATCTTATCAACCAACTCCTAAACATTCATAATTTAATTTTCGATGAAGGCTCGTACCGCAACTAACTCCTACACGGAAAAAAATTTGGTGCTGTTGCCGTCCCTGTAGATACAACTGCTGCGTTTAACGTGGGGTAGCTGTTGC
>JAAAKG020041859.1:0-18928 GCA_010014905.2 Druon quercuslanigerum
CGTGACTGATGATATAAACCGGGACAGCCCCGTGCAAAACTATTCTAAATATATGAAAATCCAACTCTAGCCAAAAAATGTCTTCGACACGTTGGACTGTAACCATCTTAAGCCTGTGACAACATATATAATAATAATAATAATAATAATAATAATGCAATTCAGAAAGAGTAAAAAAAGTAAACTGAATTAACATCTATAAATCTGCATGGCAAATAATTCACAAGTGTTGCAATTTTTTGTAACCTTCTTTTGAAAAAAGGAAAAAAAACCTTATTGAATAAAAATTCTTCATATTTTGCTAGTATAAGTCCCAATAACACGTTTTGCGCTATTTTCAGGATTAAGGACCCATTTTTTAGCACAGAATCGATTTTTTCCCCAAAAAAGGGTACTGGAAAAATGCATTGTTGTACTTAAAATAAAAAAAAAACAAATAAAAGTAAATTTTCTAAACTTTTTTAAATGGTTGGATCGAATCGAGCCTCAATCCATATGGAAAAATTTGCCCAAAGGAAAATGTATAACGGCTTCATCAAAGTCTAGGACCTAAAACTTACTGTAAAATATTTTAATATTCAGGCATTAATGGGTTAAAAGGTTTATAAAAAAGGATGATTTTAAACCAATAATGATGTGTTTTTAACTATATGGTAGAATCTTATAAAATTATGGTCAAATTTTCCACTAAACAGGTGGTCTTGAAAGCAAAGATTCGAATTTTCAATTTGAGGCGAATCTTTAGGAAAATAGTTTTTTCTTTTTAACAAAATAAATTCATTTTTAACTCAAATCTTCAACAATTTCACAAAAAGTTTTTCGAACTATTTAATATAATTGACTAAATTCTTTCTAAGAAACATAATAGTTTAATATTACTTGTTCCACATGTATATAACAACATTTTATACACGGTGTAAAACAAGAAAGTAAAAATGATTAATTTCTTTAAAAATTGCAATCAAATTATTCGCAATGATGGTAATAGAAAAATGAATAATTGTATACGTATATAGACACAATATACAAATCATTTCAATATTTAGGAAATAAAAATTAGTAAAGAGACAAATCTGATTTTAATTATAAACGTTATGGTGAGGAATTATTATATTTAAAAATTTATTTGCATTAAATAGATTTGTATATCAGAAAGATACTTTCTTTTAGCAAATAAAGATTAAATTTATCCAAGGATATTGAAGAAAAAGCAGGTGGTAAAAAAAATTTGGATTCTGCTTGCAGAATGTAGTTCACAGTTTGCCGGGAAACGTCAGAGCGAACGTAATCCTGGCCCTTCTTCCTCCTCTGCTGGAAATCTATTTCTTCTCGCAGAATGCTGTTCACAGATCGACGAGAATCCTAATAGCGAATACAATACTCGTACTTCTTCTTCTTCCTTCGCTGGTATACAACATACTCCTGACCGGTCTTCCCCAGAAGAGAATCCTGTTCGTGCCAGGTCAAAGTCTCCTGCTAGAAGCAATTCTTTTATTAAAATACTTGGATACTCGCTTGGACAACTTGGATATATTCGGCTAATTTCCCGCACGAATACGAGACTTCAATTCGAATTTCGAAGATATAAATTTCCTGTAGGTAAACCAATTAGACTGCGAGAGGGTCAGAATAAACGAGTACCGATACCAAACAACGAGCAAATTGTATTATCTCTACCAAATGGTGATGTTTTTGCAATATTAGATTATAACGGATATCTTCGTGCATTATACGGGACAGATAAATATCATTCAAGAGTAAAAATGAATGCAATAAACGGCGCAGTTCATTATATGACCTCAGATGAAATTAAGGATTGTGCTGTAGGCAAGAATAACCAAATCTTCCCAAAGAATTATATTAAAGCTTTCGCAGATGAAGATTCACTACACTCCACATGGAATCCTCATGTCGACGGTAATTCAAGTTTCACTTCTTCGGCTGGACAACATACACCTCGCATCACTTCTATTTTGGAGCCTCCACTTGGTGTTAGGCCAAGGTCTCCTCCGGGCAGGCCTCCTTCTCATAATGTGCTTGGATATTCACTTGCACAACTTGGATACATTCGGCTCATTCCTCAGGAAAATCCGAACCGGCAATTCGAATTTCGAAGATACATTTTTCCTGACGGTAAACCAATTCGATTTCTTTTAGAACATGATACTTTTGTGCGCATTCCACACAGAGAACATATTGTATTATCAACATCCGATGGGGACGTTTTTGCAATACTGGAGTATACAGGGATTCTTCGTGGAATCTATTCAACTAAAGCGGGTCGTCGGAGAATGAAAATAAATATGATAAGTGGTTCAGTTGAAAAAATGACCGCAAATGAAATGAATGAAAGTCATGTAGGAGGTAGGTTCCCAATCTCACCACGTTGGTTTAAGGAAATTGTTTCAAATGAAGATTCTTTACAGCATGTCTATCATTAATTTATTGAAAAAAAGATAAACTAAAATACAATATTCTTTAAATCCCGCAGTCGCATCAAAATTAAATTAACGTATATGTATGCCAACTTATTATGGTTATCGAGGTTTCTTTTCTTTTATATTTTGCTAATCCCTATAAAGTCATTCAAACTTTTTTTTGCGAATAGGCAAAATTTAAATTGCCACATGATTTTTAAATATCACTGTAAAATTTTTGAAAATACTAAATCGCAGAAACCTGTTGATACAAAGGCTTTCTTATGAACGTATTTAAAATTTATTTGTAAAGATATTCAGCGTCGACAGCGGCTATAAAAGACATTTCTCAACTTTTAAAAATATTTGGGGCGAAAGCAAATAAAATATTAGCGATAATTTGTAGAACGCAGTTGTTTTTAAAAATTGTATTTCAATTAAGGTAATTTTATTCGTTTCTGAAAATGATAACATCAAATAAAATTTAAATATCAGTATTCATTATTCGTTTCCAAAGAAATATTTTAACAGCATTACTTGCTTTTACTGCTCATGTGCAGTATTTTTTATTCATAATGTATTATTTATATAGTTTTTTATAGTATTTGTTTAAGAAGTGGATATAAAATCATCAATAATAAGCAACAGGATTTTTAACTATGTACCTTAATTTTCATGTAACATTTTTACCCAAAAAATGAATAAAAAAGGGGATAATCGCATATGTGTATAGACTAAGTACATGAATCCTTCCTATACTTAGAAAATAAAAAACAATAAAGAGGTAAACAACTTTCCTGCTCATATTATGTTTTGGAATCAATTTACACGGGATTGTACGAGAGAAAAATGATTGACTACTAGTCAATCAACATTTTGAAGATAAAATTAATGTCCGCAGTATTGTGTTATTTATAACTGATAATTTGTATAATTTAATCATGAATTAATTTTCAATTAAAAGAAAAACTAAATTTTATAAATAAGTTGAATCTTTAACCAATAAATGAATATTTAGTCAATCAATTTGACTTTCTAGCAATTATGCAAATCTTTGACCGAAAAATGTAAATTTTTCAATTAAAATGTTAATAGTTGAATTTGCAAATAAAACCACACATTTTGAACGAAATTTTATTACACCCTGGCGGCGCAATGTCGCTTTGGAATTCTTTGTTAGAACTACTAAAAATAAAACCAAGATTCCACAGACCAAATGTTACGATTCTCTGCAGTCGGTATACCATTAATTTAATTAAATAACATGTAAACTAAAAATATTATTTTTTCTAATCCGTCTTCAGATAAAAATGTATATTTAAGCCGAATTCTTTCATTATTTAAAAAAATAAAAAAAATGAGTACTATTACAGACTGTTCGTGAATTCCCCTTTATTATGCCTGAAAAGTGTTAATAGAGTCAATAAAGTCGGGGTTCGATAAGGTCGGCGATACTAAATTTTCACATAAATCCTATAACTTCTTCTTCAGATGAGAATGTAATACTTATGATGTTGATGATAAAATAATGTATACTGATAAAAATATTTTATGAGCAGATAAGGACTTAAGTGAGACTTTGTTGCAAAGCACCCACCTGAGTTGTAGATGGCACCACGTGACGGTATATTCAATCACGCATTTATGACAAGGCATTCCATTCTCCTACTGTTTCTCGTACTTCTTCTCACTTGTTATGACACTTTTCCTCACGAGTGTCTACAATTTTTAGAAGAACTTTTGCGCGTAGGTATTTAGCAAATTATATTATAAACAAGTTGTTCATTAATAACACATGCATACAAAGCCATTATACATATATGATTTTGAAGAGTAAACAGTGTAGAAATTCTTGTTTTAAAATTCATCCAAAAACTGCTGATTCTTTCGTTTTAAGTATTCTTTGTAAATTTCTCAAATATAATTGACGATATTTTTAGGTTGGACCCGATCTTGAAGGGTTCCTCAAGGGCACGGGTCCGGAGTGGACCATTTAACTTTTTAGGGTTACAGTCCGGACGTGGACCTTAAGAATTTGAAAGGTTCAGTTTTGTGCTCGGACCTAAGTAACTTAAAGTTTTGGGATCCAAACCCTTACCCCTCAATAATTTTTAGGGTCCATTCTGGATCCGGACTCTTGTGAAATACTTCAAACTACGATTTAAACTAAAAGGTTCCGATCCTTGGTCCTATGAATAATTTAACTTTTCTGTTTCGAATTATTTATCCATCTGAAGTTAGCAAACCTACCAAGACGGAAACTGATACTAAAATAGACTATTTATGAGATTTATTAGAACGCCCAAAAAAGGCGCCCAGATTAATGTAAATTTTTAATTCAAGGTAAAACCTTGAAAGCTGTATTTTTGTTTGCTGGTTAGAATATTTTATTTTATACCAACGCTACAGAATAAAAGACACGTATTTTCTTATTGCTGTTATTTGTTCCTTATTACACATAATTTTTCACTGCAGTTTTAGATGATTTAAGGTAAGTTCCTTTTTACCTATCTTTGATGGTCCATAAATAGACTGAAAGGAATTGTTCAATTAAGTTTGTATTTGATCGTGGTAAGTAAAACATCGCTTGCTTACGAAATCATCCTTTCTCTTTGGATCATTACTCTTCAATCAATGAGTCTAAAAATTGCGAATTTTAATGAAATCGGCGAGACTCAGTTGTCACATAAAATCAGTACTCTCCGTTTAAGATGAAATTTTCCTAATTGTATATTTTTTTAGTATAATAATTACATATTTTTAGTATGATAATCCAATAGAATATTCGTCTGAAACATTTTTAGGAAGTCTAGTGATTCGGGAATTTGAAATTCCCGGGTTTTCCGGTTTTCCTCGGTTTTTTCCAATTCAAATTTTTTCAAAATGTTCATGGAAATAGGAATTTTAACATTTTTTACATATAAAAACTTTGCCCGCTGTTTATCATGAAAGTAAATTATTTGAACTTCCGAGTACTACAAATAACCGTACATAGAATTTTCAAATCCTAACAAAGTTTTGAAAATGCTTTAACCTCTTAAATATTTATTCCTAATATATAGCTAACAAACTTGTACTTTTTCTTGTGCTTTACTTACTTGTACTTGTACTGGAATACGAGTAAGTCTAATTTTACATAAAACCAATACTTTCTTCTCAGTATGAGAATGTAAAAAATTACACAAATCGATATACATAGGATCAGCATAGAAAGAAACCTTGCGACTATAGACAACGTAGAAATGGAATAAAAAGAAAATAACGAAGAAAAACTCGATTTTTCGAAAGAATAAATAAAATTTTCAGCCCTAAATAACATTCAAGGTTTTCACCTGGTTTTTTCAAGGTCAAATAAAATTTTCGAATTTTTCCTTGTTTCTCCGGATTTCCCGGTCCGCTAGACTCCCTGACATGTTAAACAAATTATTGACTGAACGATAAGTTAGTTTTTTATCTTTTTCCGCGTAAATGAGAATGGTCTATAATTTTCATCTCACTTCAGCTCCTTTTAATTTTTTTAGTGAATAGAATAATTTAATATGCAAATCAATAGTTCCTAATATATTTTATTTATTTAATGTGTAAAGATTTGAAGAAATTAAAAAAATGTTAATTGAATCTTAAAGAGCATTTATTCAATTTGGAAGAATGATTTCATCATGCTTTCTAAAAAATGTGTAGCTCTTTTTTGGGTGACCAATTTTTGTCTATTTATGTTTTTCTCATTTTTTGTCGTTTGTCCAAAATTTTGTTTCTATGAAAAATCAAATTTTCAGTTAATAAGATTGGTAAAATAATCTTTTTTCGTGTCTTCTAAAGTGTGTCCGCAAAAAGAATTTTTATTTTTTATTTCTAATCATGTTTTGTGGTTAGATGGATCTCTCAGGAATGTTAAAAGAACCCCTGCAATAATTATAAACACTTTTTACGCTAGGTTCCTTTTCTCACGCTTATTTTGGTTCTGTTTTGGACCACAGTACTTTAATAAAAAAATCATCCCGCAGTTTCGCTTTTTGTGAAATGTTGGCGTTAAAAATGTGACGCTCGTGATAAAGGGCTGTCACATAGTAACACAGAGGGGGGTGTGAGAGAGAAGAGTAAAGCTGAGTACAGTTAGTAAAACAGAGAACCGATTAGAAACTTCAGCCTATTCTTCTTCCTCAATTACAGCCCCTTTTACCATTTTGGACAGGTTAACTTTAAGGTTTTCAGCCAGGTGCAGGAGGATCCTGTCGTCCCACAGGGAGATCAGGAGCAAACCTAAATGACTGCCCCGGTCTAACTATTATCCAAATTAACTTGCATTACAGCAAAGGCGCCTCTGCAGTTTAAAAGAGGGGCATGGTTTTGAGGCACATATGCATGTCGCTAATCCATAAGCCCTGGTAAGCACGGGGTGCCTTCAGGGGTTTATGGTGGGCTGGTTTTTGTTACCGGGACCCCAAGGCGTCAAATCCAAGGGCTTGCATACTGATGAAGGGAATCAATGTCGTTTCGCTGCTTGAGCTGTGTTTCAAGGATTTAATGGTAATAGCCACGGATATAAAAGGAATAGGAAGCCTGCTCATAGGATCGGCTTACTTTTTATATGACTGCGATACTAATCCACCAGTGGAGGTACGTACACTAATGAAATACTGCAAGGTATAGCAAAGCGTAAAAGCTGGACCAACTTTTGCACAGGTATCCATAAGGGAGCAGAGTCGGCTAGTTTGGATAAGCTGCTTTCTCGAATTCCGGACGCTATTCTCGGCACTCTAAAATTGCCCGACCTGGGATACTTAGAGTCGGACGAAGATGCCTTGGCTCATCTGATCAAGAGACATTTTCTGGGCTTTACAAAGTAAGGGGAAGAGGGGATGACACTTTCGAGGCAATTAAAGTCACCTGTGACATAACTTAGCCCGAATCGGTGGCTAGCTAATGAGATTGTTGCCTCAGCAAAGGTCGGGTGAGCCGTGAAGTCCTTCAGTCCTTACTTTTGGTCCGAAAGGCATATATCCATTCGTCTTACAGGAGGCTGCTAAAATCATCTTAAGGGCGATTTTGAGACTTGCTAGTGCTAGTCTGACTTTGGGTTATGTTCCGGCGGCGTGGAGGGGTGCCAGAGTAGTTTTAATTGCGAAAGCAGGCAGGATTAGGTATACTTGACCAAAGAATATCCGTCCCATTAGCCTCACATCCCCGATATATATCCCCGATAAGGTCTTTTCAAGTAGGCCACTTCACAAGAATCAACACGCCTATAGGGCTGGTTACTCGACGGAGGCGGCCGGCACAGCAGTTAACCTAACCGAAGGACAACTGAAGCTGAAAGGCCCTATGATTGAAACTTTTATGGACATATTAAAGCAGCCTTTAACGACACCTCGGGAGTAGTGATCAGTGCGGCCATGATCTCACATAGAGTGCCTGTGACAGCTGTAGAATAGACCTGCTACATGTTGGCTTATAGGAACCTTACTACAACTAAGGGTGATACCACTTTCTGTGAGACGATCAGGGCTACAATTATCCAAAGCTTAATCAAAATCGATTTGACAGAGACTGTATTTTTCTAAAACATTCTTTGCAATTAAAACAAAAAATATGCATTTTATAAAAAACGTTAGAGCATTTTTGATGGACAAACAAAAACCGTTCGTACATTAAAATCAATTTTTTGTTTGAAAGGATCTGGAACAAAACGGAAACCGTCTTGCTGGAAAGATGACTAAATCATTGAATTAGTTCTTACGGTTGCTCTGTTTGGTATTTAATAAAATTAATTTGACCACTCTAACCGTAAAGCTAACATATAAATGAACTCTGAACATAAAGGCGTATTCTTAGGCAAGAAACTTTAATTCTTTAGTCAGCGGTTGAAAAATTTAAATCGATCAAGGTCAAGTAAATGACGTTGCGTCCAGAGGCAGACCGCGGAAAGAATGGTTAGAATAAATCAAACCCTAATTAGAAGAAAAATAAGAAGCCACAGAAACACGAGAGCTTGCATTAAGAAATGCATGGACGTGGTGAAATCTAGCAAAGGATGCTAGGACAGGAAAGTATAGCTATTCATAACATTATTTATGACAAAATAGATTAGTTCTTAATCTCAATTAAAATTTTTGAACACAGACACTGCATTCACAATTCGTTTTAATCTCCAGTGTTTGTTTCAGAATCAAACACGAATTAAAAATTTTTTATCATAAAAAGATGAAAGTGGTACAAACATGTTTGAAATGCAACCTTGAGATATGTGATGTCGCTACCTAGTCAGTAAGTGAGATAACGGCTGTTTGTGTCTATGTTTACCTTCCATTTGAGATGAGAGAGATAAGATAGAGAGATAAGAGAGGAGAAACACTTGCCAATTAAATTATTCACTGAAGGATTAATCAGTTTTCACACTACTTAGCGAAAATGAGGACGCCCTATACTTTCCTGTTTACTTTGGCGGTCATCGTTAATTATTTTGGTAAATATTAATATTTAATATACATATCTCTAGTTCCTATTATATTCTATATAATATATGCTTGAATACAGCTACTTCTCAGGCCTGTAGATAGAACCTAATGTCCCCTTAGCTGCTTAGCATCATGTGTTAGCAAAGATATTTGGTCCTAAATACAGCATGCGATTAGGTGCTCTTGGATATTTCGGTTTCAGATCATCAAAAAATATTACTGTATATTTTTGAGCAAAATCGGAGTATCTTTAGTACAACCTCAATGACCTTAAAAGCTTAACAGAGCAAATCTCGAAAATAAACCACTACAGTTGTATTCCTCTTGTAACCCTGCAGAATTTTCCTTCTTTTTCTTTTTGCCCCAAAGTTAATATTTTAAAAGATAGTAATAGTTTAAATAATACTCAATATATATTATCTGTTTAGGTTTGCATTCGATAATAAATACATGTGAAAAACAATATCTTTTGGATTTTTGAAGGTTATATTCTTAATTGTATTTCATAGCATACCTCTCATGCGGCTTCCTAGATTAGATATCGATACTTTCTCCATCTACTTTGAATTTCTTTAAAATTCTTATTTTTTTCTTACATCTGTGAACTGTTGTCGGTGATCCTTTTAAAAGCAGTTGTTAGAGCAACACCTCGTTCAGCACAATTATTGGTGCATTCTATTGATTTTATTGTCTCTCTTACTTCCTGGAAATATTTAAGGGTTTCCCATTTTTCAACATCTTCGTTTAAAAGTAAAGTGTCTACTCCTAAAGTGTGCAATAAAAAATAAGATGCAGGCCCAAAAAAGGACTCAAGTGACTTCTTAGCAATCTAATCTTTTCCTTCGTACTTAATAGATAAAGCATGTGTATGATATTCGGTGTGTAATTACCATTTAACGCTTCTTCTGTTGAAAACTAATTGAAAAAAGAAGCGAATCAAATGAAGATCGTTCGTCGGAGCATCGCATGTATTAGAGAAAGTTATCCTTAATTTCACATAAACCCGCAACCGTAATTAAGCTAAATGCTAAGCAGCCTTGCTTTTTATATTTCGTCAGTTTAAATTTATTTTGAAATAAGCAGATATTAAAATTCTAAATTCATGTTGATATCCGAGATACTTCAACGTTAGCTCTAGTAGTTCTCGGGAGTCTTCTCTAGGAAATCTTTTTTCTTTAGAATTTCTGTAATAAGCTTAATTACAATTATTCAATTACTCAATTACTGAATTACGATTTTCCTTTTTTCTTCACTCACTTTTCTTTTCGACTTTTTCTCAGCTCATATATTTTGCTTTTCTTTTATCTGAATTGGGTCTGGATTCAAGTCAGCAATAGTGCATATTTTTTTACGTGCGTTGATCAAATAGAAATGAAGTTTGGCTGTCGAATTTCATTAAATCAACTGCATCTTTATGGGCAACATCAAAGCGTTTTACAATTTTATATATAAATTCTGACTTTTCTTTGATTTCGGTCCTTCCATTGCGATTTTTATTTTTGCAGATATTATCGTTGTCCATTAAATATGGCTTTGAATTTCAGAATAATATTTTTTCTTCAGAAATGATAATTCTCGCGTTAGACCAGAAGGAGGAGAGTTTAAGAATTGTATTTTAATAGCTAAACTTTTATTCATATATTTTAACTCTTTATGCAGATGTAAATAAACTTACAATACTTCAGCAGTTGTTGGTAATTTTTCATTTTGAAATTTCTGTTTAGGTTGATCAATTAAAAAACTTAAATTTTTCTTTCTGTCAATTTCAGAGACGTATACTTTAAAATTATTAATATAAGCATTAAAAGGATTTTTATAGTTTTTTATTTAGCTTTATTTCATTATTTTCTTCATTTTGTATTATTTAAAAAAAATAACTTTAAACATTAGGATTTAAAATTATACAAAATTATTATAAAAAAAGATAAAATTCATTCCGATTTTTCACGCTTTAAATTTAATAATTTGAAATGGAGCCGTGCACGATTTTACAACACATAACCCATTGCAGATTTAAATTATTTATGTCATAAAACTGCCAAAAAATGTATTGCAGAGTCACATGTGATTCCATAATCACATTATAATCGAATTTTTGAAACTGAATAATTTTTAATGAAATCATTAATTAATTAATTAAGTTATCTTTGGATCCATAAATTACACACATGTTGCAAATTTTTGATGCCAGAGGAATTTGAAATTACACGCTTTTGAAAGAATAATTATTTAATTCATATGTTTCTAATTTAAAATAAAATTGTGGAATGAATAAGGTTTTCAATGAAAAATTGTTATGCTTAAGTTTAAACGCTTCTTTATATTTTGACATTTTCTTTACAGTTTCAAACGGTTTTAAAAAATTTAGTAATTCAATACTTGAAATACTTAAAACTGCAAAATTCTAATTCAACAATAAGAAGGTTTTAATGTTTTTAAAAAGGGAGCTCCTCCTACCGGCCATAAATTGAAAATGGAAGAAACATTGAATATTTCAGACAAAATTCAATTTTCTGGTAATATTTACGGATATTATTTTAAATGTCCATAAATTGTTTAAAAATATATGTGTGTTAAATTAAAGTAAGCATACCTATAAAATAATAGAAATGTTATAGAGAACTTTCTATACAGGCATAAAGTCACTGTTATTTCCTATTTTCCGGCCAGCAGCCATCCTGTCAATTGCTCCAAAAATTATTCACATTTCGGACTTTTCTTTGAATTTTCATACTGTTTAAATCAACTGAATTGACTAATTAGAATACTGCACAATCTATGATACATCTTATGTGAGGGCTCAATTTAACACTATTAAACATATACAATTTTAACAGTACTTTACTTAAATTTAACTGAATTTTACTGGAATTTTCAATTAAAGTAAATTTTTTTTATTCTTTAAATTGATTTAAGTTTTATTTACGTTTTAAGTTTTGTTTGAAATAATGAGAGGTATCCAGCGCACGGCAACGGATTTTCTTGTGCGGCCACCTTCAGTGTACGCCCCGGCCGGAGATGGTAGCACCTCGGTAAGCTTTCTGGCCAAAGATTTAAAACGATGTTCTTGGTCCGTTTGTCAGGGGCCCTTTCCTGGTCATACCCTCGGTTCAGTCCTATTGCCACCCTTAACTGAACCATGGCCTACATCCCAGAGAGACCTATTTTGGGTGGTACTGCGCGATACTGGTAACGTAGCCACATAATTGGTTGCATTGAGAAGTTAGGCCTATGCAACGTGAATGACTGCAAGAGCCGTAGCTATCAGGCGATATAGATTTGTAATACAAATTTAGATTAGTAATGAGAGAGGTGGATGTTCGCCAAGCGGCGTTATAAGTTTTACTTAAATTGTCATTTGAAAATTGGTTCTGAAGCAAATGGGCTAAACTAAGTTCGCCTTTAACGATTGGTTGGTATGAAAAGTATTGGCTATTCTTAAGCTTAATTTGAATACGTTGAGCTAATAAACATTGAATATAGCCAAGGATATTACAGAAACATGTGTTGATACAAAAAATGTTTTATTTTGCTTCTAGAATGTAGTTCACAGTCCGCCTGGAATCATGATAGTGGACGCAATCCTGGCCCTTCTTCCTCTTCTGCAGAAAAACATCATTCGTTTGACCGGCCTTCTCCAGAGAAGGAGCCTGTTCGTGCCAGGTCCAGGTCTCCTGCCAGTACGCCTGATTCTATTAAAATACTTGGATATACACTTAAACAACTTGGATATATTCGGCTAATTCCCCACACAAATGATAAGATTCAATTCGAATTTCGAAGATATTCTTTTCCGGTCGGCGCACGAATTAGATTGCGAGCCGATCAGCATAGACGGGTGCCGGTGCCAACCCAAGAGCAAATTGTACTATCACTACCTAATGGTGATGTTTTTGCACTATTGGATTATAGTGGGTTTCCGCGTGCTTTATACGGGACAGGTTCGGGTCATTCAAGAATAAAAATCAATATGATAAGTGGCGCAGTTAATAATTTGACCTCAGAGGAAATGAAATATTGTCCAGTAGGCAAAAATTACCCAATCTTTCCACGAAACTTTATTAGGACTTTTGCAAATGAAGACTCTCTACAGTCCGTATGGAAGCCTTATAGCGAACCTAATCGTTCAAGAACCAGGGCTTTTACGGATTGGCCTCCTTCTAAACAAGTACTTGGTTGCTCAATAGAACAACTTGGTTATATTCGTCTTATTCCTTGCACAAATTTGGACAAGCGATTTGAATTTCGAAAATACATTATTCCTACCGTTGAGCCAATTCGAATGCGAATAGATCAAGTGATCTATTCCTTTGAACCAAACCAAGAATATATGGTACTATCAACATGCAGCGGTGAGGTTTTTGCAATAATGGATTATAGTGACACTTTTCGTGGAATATATAAGACAGATAGACAACATTCACGAATAAAAATAAATATGACAAGCGGCGAGGTTATTAATATGACGCAAGATGAAATTATTGATTGTCCAGTAGGCAAGAAACACCCAATCTTCCCAAATAATTTTATTATAGCTTTTTCAAACCACGATTCACTACAGTCCGCAAGGAATCCTCATTTAGAAGGTAATCCAAGTTCTTCTTCTTCGGCTAGACCACATTCACCTGCCAGGACTTCTCCTCAGGGGCCTGCTCTTCGAGCCAGGCCAAGGTCTCCTCCGGGCAGGCCTCCTTCTCATGATGTACTTGGATATTCACTTGCACAACTTGGATACATTCGGCTTATTCCTCAGTCAAATCAGAACCGGCGATTTGAATTTCGAAGATACGTTTTTCCTTCCAGTAAATCAATTAGATTGCTTTTAGGAAATGATGTGTATGTGCACCTTCCATCCAGAGAATATATTGTAATATCAACATCCAATGGTGACGTTTTTGGAATACTGGAGTATACTGGGCTTCTTCGTGGAATATATTCAACACATGCGAGTAATCCGAGAATTAAAATAAACATGATTAGTGGTACAATTGAAAAAATGACCGCAGTTGAAATAAAGGAATGCCGTGTAGGCAGCAAGTTCCCAATCTCACCACGTTGGTTTAATGAAGTTGTTTCAAATGAAGATTCTTTACAGCATGTGTATCATTAATGAAATAGATGAAAGATAAACTAGTATATAATATTCTTTGTAATCTAAAATCGAATAAAAACTAAATTAAAATATATAAATACCAACATATTATGGTTATCCAGGCTTCCTTTCTTTTATATTTCGCTTATCCCTATAATAACATTGCAATTTTTGTACTATGACCGGATTATTTTATGGAATTTATAAAAAAAATGTATGTCAATTTAAATAATGCACCAATTTTATTTTCTCCTTTTTTTGATAAATTGGCAAACAATTTTCGTTTTGTTGTTATTTTTTGTAATTAATGCGCAAGGTTGTGTGCAGGCGAAATATGATTGAAAAGTAATATTATTCATTTTGGAAAATTATAATAACATGTAAAGTTTTGTATAGTTATAATTATAGTTATGCATAGTTGAATTTGCGACTAAAACGATAAATTTACAAACAAAATTTTCATCCCCTAAAAGTGTACAGTAGTTTTTAAAAGACTTGTAAAAAATGTAAAGCAATTCGACTTTTTACCTCAAAAGGTAAAATCTTTCAAACAAGGAAAAAAATCGCAGGATCAAATTTGATTGCTCTACATTTAAAATTAAATATGTTTTTTATTTGAGAAAGAATTTTAATTTTCATACAAAGTAAAATATTTTTAATAAAATGAACGAATATTAAATGTGATAATTGTTTGTTTAGGAAATTCGAATATTACTTTAAAAAGTTTAATTTCTTCGACCAATATTTATGCAATCTAAATCGTGGATATTTATTATTTTTTGAATTAATGGACAAAGATAATGGAGAGTCGGAGTTAGATCTGGTTTCGTGAAACATCTTACACTTTGTCGGTTATAAATCAGTATTTAGATTTCAGAAAAATAGGATTTTCTACAGAATTAATTAAAGGAAAAGGTAGTTTAAAGTAAAACCTAAGAATTCGAGTTTTTCACAGTTGCATAATCCTAGCTCTTGACATTTTTTTTTTAACTATAGAAAAAACAGAAACTTGGACGACAACCAGAAATTCTGATACCCGCTCCAGACGAATTAAAAAGTAAACTAGGTTATGCAGCATTTTTAATCTTAGGTCTGACGTTTGTTTTCTACTTGACATTTATTTTTGCTTGCAGTTTGAAGTTAATCATAAGAGTATTTAGAATTTTTTGTTGAAATTTTTATACTTTGAAAATTCTCATTATTAACATTTATCAGAAAATGGTTATTAACCAACCCTAAGACTAATTTAAAAAATTGAATATAAGAGGCATGCCTCAGGAGGGTTGCCGGAAGTGATGTTAATAGTCAAAATTGGAATTAAAAATGTTTTGAGAACTCTGATATTTTAAAAATTGTCAGGTTTGACATTTATATAAAAGTTCTTTTTAAAACCACTCCCAGGTGGTTCAAAGTTCAACCTTCTGTAACTCGAAAACTGAGGCTTTTTTTAGAATCAATTGTTGGATCCGATAAGCTTAAACAAAAGGGAAGAATCTCTTACTGGAAAGACACCTAAAACAGTGAATTAGTTCTTAAGGATGCTTTATTTGGGCCTGTACAAAATCAATTGTAATAAAGCCTATTTCTCAAACATATAACTAAATTGTCGCCGAAAGATGTTGGTTCTCTGGAAGTATAGAAAGGATGGAGAATGAAACAAAAGTTTTATCATCTTTTTTTCTTTTTTTGTCTCTAATGAGCTAAAAAGTTAGGTAGTTTACAAATCTTCTTTTTTACTGTTGAATTTTGTACATGCTTATTATGCATAGAATTATTCATGGTAAAATAGATTACTTTTCAATCTTGAATATCAAATTCAAATACAGACACGAAACTATTCTAATCTGCAGAGTTTGCACATAAATATTTTAGAAGTTTTTTTTCTTGAGCCCTAATAATTTTATATCAGTTTCCTGATCGAAATCTTTTTATTGTAATTTTTTTAGCAAAAATGAATCTTAATATTAGAAATTTTATAAATACAATTATTTTTTGAATTATTTTTCCTTTTTAGAGTGCATAATTATCTAAATATATTGGTTCAGAATCAACCTTGGCGGTTTGTTATGCCGCTACCTAATCTGTAACTGAAATAGCGGCTGCTTGTATTTATGCTTACTCTCATGAAACACTAGAATATTCAGCATCCCAAATTTTTAAGAAGAAAAAAATGTTTCCTTATCTTTGGTCTGTTTGGCTTATTTTATTTATAAATAAAATAAGCCAAACTCAATGTCTAAATCATTAGGTTCTGCCTATTTCATATATAAACCAGTATAACAAATTAAACTATATTACATCTAAATTATTTATTGAAACATTAATAAGTTTTTCCTCTCGTTTAGAGGAAAATTTGTACTTGTTACATAGTTTGAAAGAAATTTTCAATTAAATTTTAGATATTTATTTAGAAAACAATTTATTTCCTAATATTTTGATGGCCTTTCGGACTTATGAGTGGTCAAAAATCTTTTGAAAACTCTTTGCCACCTCAGGATGCACACTCTTTTGCTATTTGTACCAGAAGTTTTGCACTATGTCCGGACTTGGAGCTTACGATTAAATGCTCTTTTCGAAACCGCTAAAAAAGTTTAAAACTGTGTTACGTTGTGTGTCACTCTTTTGCAACTATTTACTTTTTTAATGAGTCAATAAAATAAATTTTCACCTTATATTGCTAATAACCCTATCCTACTTGATCTTTCGTGGTAAATCTCGACCCATATGAACCTGTCACGTAACTAGTTTTGCGTTTACAATCATTGGTGATACCTTCGTATTAATATGTTTACGCGGATCCTTTGTAATAGTCACGTTGGACAGAGGATGCGTGCCTGAACTCTAGTATAGCATGAATTAAATTGCTTTCCAGGTGCTGTAGTTTTCCTAGAATTTCGCTGTTTACATCAACGTTATTAATTGCGGAATGTGGTGCTATTGGATCTGGTAATTGATATTTATTATTCTAGCACCTAGGGTCTGTCTTGCGTTGCCCATGTTTTCCAAAGGTAATTTATAAATAGGAAGATGATTTTTCAGACCCATTTTGGTAGCAAGATTCTGCTCTGCCGTTATTGAAGCTAGCTGTGGGAACGTAATCTTGTGGCTAGCTCTGTGAACCGAATATTCTATTTTAGAAGTTGCAGGCTCTACAAGCTGCGATTGTCGCTTCTTAAAGCCATCAATCACGATGCAACCGAAGCGTGTACCTTTTCCACTCCTACTTCTTCTATACTAGAATGTAAGAAAAAGTGGAAAATTTATGCAACAGACTTCGTAGGATTATATTTCATAATTGTCGCAAGTCTGAATTGGATCCAACCGAATATGTCGCAGGCATTTATTTTTGTTAGTTAAATTTTTCCTAAGTATATGTTGTCAGTCATGGACGTATTTTGGTAATTTGGTATATCCAGAGGTACCGGCTCAGGGATTCGAACCTGGACCTCTAACGAAAAGCTGCACCCACAGGTACTAATGACCGGGTTCTTCTCACCTAAACAAAGCCTTAAAATGCGGCATGTTATCCGAAAATTTGATGTTGTCAGTCTTTGTTTCGAAACTCAATATTCTGCTTGCGCAATAGTCATTATTCCCGAATAAAAGAGCGAAAGACAAATAAAACTTCTCCCCCACAAACGGACATACACAACATGATAGTGCCTTCTCAATTAGATATAAATAAGATATACGTGCACTACGCATGCATAACGCGTATAATCGAGGGGCATTTAGAGAAACTCATTTTGGCGACTTGGTCTTTGCAACCACCGAAGACTTGAAAGCAGACTTTTTTGTCCTGGGTTACTCTCTTTATTTCCGGGAAATTCAGCACAACGATTTAGCGAAATGCCTTTCCAGCACAAATCACCCAATATTGTCAAACAGTTTCATTAAAGTTTTAAAAATCACGATTCACTGCAGTTTAAATGTAGTACTCATCCTGAAGCAAATGCAGCTTCTTCTTCGTCTGCAATAAAACATCCAGGCGAGCGGACATCTTCTCAGGAACCTCATCTTCATGCCAGGTCCAAGTCTCCTCCTGGCAGGCCTCCTTCTGATTGAGTACTTGGATATGCAATAGAACAATTTGGATATGTTCGGTTTGATCCCCAGGCAAATCCAAAGAGGCAATTTGAATTTCGAAGATACGTTATTCCTGTCCATAAACCAATTAGATTACAATTAGGACATAATGTGTATGTGCCCGTGCCAACCCAAAAATATATTGTATTATCAACATCCAATGGTGACGTTTTTGCAATACTGGAGTATACTGGGTTTATTTGTGGAATATTGTAGACAAATAAGACTCATGCGAGGATGAAAATTAACATGATAAGCGGTGCAGTTGACAAAATGACCACAATGGAATTTAAGGAATGCTATGTAGGCAACAGCTACTTAATCTTTCCAAGCTGGTTTACTCCATTTGTTTCAAATAAAGAGTAGTAAAATTAAAATTAAATTAATAGATATAAATACCAAAGTATTATGGTTATTGAGGGTTCTTTCTAGTGATGCCGTCGAGCGATATTTCCCGATCTCGACGCGATCCCGAGTCGATCCCAGCCTCCTGTATCGGGTGTGGATCGTATCGGCTTTAGCTCGACTCGACTTTGGATCAGTAAGTCGATATATCGGCTCGGGATCGAGTCGGGTTATCGATCCTCCTTCGGCAGATGTGCTCTTCTCACTTAAACCGAGTGAAGAAGGAAATATGACAATGGATTGACGTCACTCTGCCCCCCTGACTCCACTACTGCCTGGCTAAACCGGTTATGGCTAGAGTGAAAATGGTAAAATTTATTTTCCCCATAGTGGAAGATTTGTACTTTGGCTATTTTCAACCTTCATTCAATTTAGAATTTTTTTAATAAAAAAGAGTATATATTTTTAATATGTGGCAATTTTAAACTGTTTATTTAAAAAAAGCAAATAATTAAGTTTTAAATATAATGCAT